>CABHPH010125424.1:0-15057 GCA_902168325.1 Peromyscus nudipes
ATGTTTTTTTCTCATGCTGTGGTACACATGTGGAGCCAGAGGACAAGGAGTTGATTGATTCTCTCTTTCTATAATGTGGGTCTCAGGAATTGAGGTCAGCATGCCAGGGTTTTAGCACCTTTTACCCACTGGGTTATCTCTCCCGTCCCTGACAGGCTTATTGTAATTGTTAAATTTTGCAAGCAAGAATTTTCAAACTCTTATGTATAAACTGTTCAGAAGTATGAGCCACTTAATGTCTTGACTTCATTTAGATTGTATACAGCTTAAATTACGTTTTATACCAATTACATTTTAAGTCAGACCTCATTTCTAAAATCCTAAACATGCATATTTACTTGGTTTTTAGGCATGTACTGGCATTGAAAACATCGATGAAGCTATTACATTGCTTGAACAAAATAACTGGGACTTGGTGGTAAGTACTTCATTCTTTGACCATTGCTCTAACTTTATGAGTTCTTGAATGGCCTTAATGTTTATGTATATTTAATGTATATTTATTGCAAGTTGTTTTTGTAATTATGTCACTAAACTTTTATGTTGAAAGTAGGATTCTTTTATATTAATACTTTTATAATCTATATTCATTTACTGTTACATTAGCATTTTTCTATCTTACTGAGTATGGCTGCTCATTTTTTAAATGTTTGCATAGTGTATCATGTTGTCATAGTTGTAAAATAGGTTTACCATTCTTGTTCTGGTGGGTATTTAAGATTGTTGCAGTAGTTTGCAATACTGTAAACATTACTATAGAGAACATTCTTACATATGTGTATTGTATATTTAACCTAGTATTTTTTTCTAGAAGAAACTGAATATATTCAATTTATAACTGAATTTCTGGGCCATATTGAATGAATATTTTTAGGGGTTTGGATACTTAAAGCCTAGTGAACTTCTGGTTTTATTCATTTATGTTTTTGCCAACTATGTGGAAATGTTTTTTTTTCCCTCTCTCTCTTAAATCAGTGCTGCTGCTGTCCCCTCCCTTCTCTCTCTGTCTCTCTGTCTTTTTTTCTTGGTCTCGTTGTCTGTCTGTCTGTCTTTCTGTCTGTTTTGTATTTTGGTACAGGAAAACTGAGAAATATTTCTGCTGCCTGACCTGAATTCATGCTTTATACTTCCTGTTTTATATCCTAAGAAGGCATGGTGTAGATGCCAGTGTCATGATGGGGGGGGATGGGATGAGAGGCAGCAGCATATTTAGAGCAGTGCTTCTGGAATACTTGTCTTGAAACCTTTCGCATTAATAAATATATTGTTTTATTTAATTTATGTATATTTGAGGTAGTCTTTTGGTCAAGCTCATAAAAATCACTGGGGAGGTTACAAGGCTCACTGAGCCACTCTTCAATGGCTTTGCCAAGAGGAATAAAGGAGAAAGAAAAGGAAGACTGAGACTATGGGCTATAAATCTTTGATGTTGGAATTTACAGTTAGGAATATGTAGGGACCTAAGTTCTCTGTTCATCTTCTTTCTTTCCTTCCTTCCTTCCTTCCTTCCTTCCTTCCTTCCTTCCTTCCTTCCTTCCTTCCTTCCTTCCTTCCTTCCTTCGAGACAGGGTTTTTCTGTGTAGTTTTGGTGCCTCCTTTTCTGTTGGCCTACATTCATTAGTTTTAAAGTTTAGGATGTTTATTGGCTGTGTGAATATTGTGTGTGAATATTGTCTTGTCCCAGCCTTTCTAAAATATTGCACAAGAATTTCCCCAGAATACATGAGTGATGAGGTGCTTTCCATGTATTTCTGACTAGCTTGATTTTGGAAAATATTGTCATATACCTTCTCTTCCTCCTTCTTCCTCCTTCCTTCTCTCTCCTTCCTCTTCCTTCCTCCTCCCCTTTCTGCTTTCTGTTCTTTATTTTCTCTCAGGTTTTTGGGGGTGTTGAAACTGGGTCTTACACATAGTAGGCAAGTTTCTTACCACTAAGTTATGCCTCTAGTCCTTTATAGTGTCTTTTATAACTTAAATTTTTTCATTTGAAATCATCTTTTAGCTGGTAATATATCTTCTACTTTTATTTTCATCGAAAGTTGTGTACCTTTTTAGCTTCTACTTGGTATATTTTCTCATTTCTTCTGTTTTCATACAGCATTCATATATATATATATATATATATATATATATATATAGTGTGTGTGTGTGTGTGTGTGTTAAATGTAACTTTTGGTGCCTGTCCTGAATCTTTCTCTGTAGACCAGGCTGGCCTTGAACTCACAGAGATCCACCTGGCTCTGCCTCCCGAGTGCTGGGGTTAAAGGTGTGTGCCAACAACGCCCGTTAAATGAAACTTAAGTATATGAAATAGCACATGACTAGTTCAAACTTTCATGGAACTTTTAATATGCTGTACTCCATTTTCTGTGTTTTTTTTTTTTGTGTGTGTGTGTTTGAATTATGACTGTCATTGGTCTACATTTCATGAATCTTATTAGAACATTTTGCATAATTTAAGTTTTTTGGTTAGGATATCAATGTTTTAAATTTCATCTTTATCTATCTGTCACATCTTTTCTTCATTTCTGTGCATGATTACTAGAGAACTGTAAAGAAATATGCATTTGGCACTGTAATCAGGAATTGTATGACATGGAAAACTATTATAATTAAACACTTATTCATTGAGTGACCATTGAGTGAATGTCATAGATCTAGTTTTTGACTAGAGAGCAGTGATGATTTAAAAAATGTAACAAGCTGGGTGTGGTGGCATATACTCTTAATCCCATCCTTCAGGAGGCAGAGGCAGGCAGATTTCTTTGAGTTCAAGGACAACCTACCCTTTGTAGTGAGTTCAGGATGAGACCCCATCTCTAACAAGCAAGGAAAAAGAAAAAAACAAACAAAAACCAAAAAAAAAAAAAAAAACCCAACAAAATGAAAAGAAAAATGTAACGCTATGATCTCTAATAGACTTATTTTGTTTTCTGTTATTGTAGTAAATATCTAAGACTAGTTGGTTATCTTATGAAGAATAGAAGTTGCATTTGTCAGCTTTGTAGTACTGTATCAAACCTGAGATAGTCAACCTAACAAGATGAAAGACTTATTTGGCTTACAATTTTGGAGGTTTTAGTCCATGGTTGGTTCACCCTGTTGATTTTAGGTATATGATAAGGTAATATACCATGGCAGGAGCACATTGCAAACAAGTGTTGTTTTTAACAAAAATCTTAATCGTTCAATTTTTTTCAATAAAGACTTGGGAGCCAGATGCCAGGATGAAAGCCTGCTAGCTTAGAGAGGCAGAGAAAGCACCCGGCTGAACTTCTTCCTCAGCTGACATCCCAGAAGCTTCATTCTCCCACACTGTCTCAATTAAAAAACTCTGCCAACTCAGTGTCCCTCCCTTCTACTTCCTTTGTGTCTCTTCTATTTTTCCTCCTTACTCCTTATTCTCTATGTTTTTTTCTTAATAATCCTATGTTCATTTCCTGTCAACTGATTGCTTGTTCTGTCTCTTGACCTATGGTTGACTTTATTTAATTCTGTTTATGATATTCAAGCAGAAAGCTCTTGGATTAAAGGTGTGTGCTAGGGCTGAGCCACACCACACAGTCTCAGTGTTCACAGTGTGATCAAACATCCTGCAATAAAGAAGTGACTGCCTTGTGTCATCCAGGGAATAAGGGGTTGTGCTGGGTTCCCAGTATCTCCTTCAAAGGCACATCTTCAGCTATGTAACTTCCTCCTAGTATGCTCCATTTTGTATAGGTTTCATGATATCCCACTAACATCTTGGGTGGGGGAGGGGCAAACTTTCAACATATGTAAGGCATTCAAGATCCAAGCTATAGCAGATATCTATTTGACCACGATTGGAGGCTAGGAAGTCCAAGGACATGGTTGGTGAAGGCTTCTTGTTGTATCATAAGATGGTGAGACAGAACAAGGCATATAAGAGAGAACTTTTATTTACTTTTTATTTTTTATATAGAAGAAAGAGTTTATTTGGACTTGGGGTTCCAGAGGATGAGACTATATGATGAAGAAGTGGAGACAGTAGGCATCAGGCATGGCTGCTGGAGGGCTCATATTTTAACTTAAAGCATCAAGCAGAGAGAGCAAACTCAAAATGGTGTCTTTTAACTCTCAAAACTCTCCCCCAGTGACATACTTCTTAAGGCTAACATGAAGAGATTTGGATTAATTCCATTGGCAGAGGAAATCTCAAAACAGCCTAGTATATACTCTGTTATGTGGTTTTTAGTGGTAACTCTAATGAAGATTTATAATGAAAAGGAACAATACTTCTTTCAAAAAGGCCATACCCTTAAGCTTCCCCAAACAGTGCCACTAAATGGGGACCAAGTATTCAAATGACAGAGTCTATGGGAGACATTTAAAGCACCACATTTTACTTCCTGGCCATTACAGGCTCCTGGCCATTCATAATACAAAATGCACTTTGTACATCTGTAGCTGGAGAGTTTTCTCTCCGGGTCCCGCCAAGCCCCGGCAGTCCGACAGCCCACTTATAAAATAAACACATAGACGCTTATATTATTTAAACTGTTTGGCCTAATGGCTCAGGCTTCTAGCTGTCTAGTTCTTACATCTTAAATTAATCCATTTCTATAAATCTATACCTTGCCACGTGACTCATGGCTTACCGGCATCTTCACATGCTGCTTGTCATGCTGGCAATGTCTCCCTCCGCTTTCCTGTTCTGTCAATTCTCCTCTGTTAGTCCCACCTATACTTCCTGTCTGGCTACTGGCCAATCAGTGTTTTATTTATTGACCAATCAGAGCAACACATTTGACATACAGACCATCCCACAGCATACATCTTTAAAGGTCCCCATAGTCTTTTAGTCTCAACACTTTTTAAAAGTTCAAAGTCTCTTCTGAGACTCAGGGCAATCTCTTAACTGTAACTCCCGTAAAATCAAAGAACAAATTACATTCTTACAACATACAACGATATAATACACATTATCTGTGGTAATTTGAATGTAATTAGCCCCCATAAGCTCATAGGGAATGGCACTATTAGAAGGTGTAGTTTTGTTGTAATACTAAATGTGTTGTTAAACTAAATGTGTCATTGTGGGGGTGGGCATTGAGGTCTCAGATATGCTCAAGCCATGCCAAGTGTCTTAGACCATTTTCTGTTGACTTCTGATCAAGATGTAGCCAGTTCTATGTCTGCCTGCATGCCACCATGCTCCCTGCCATGATATATAAGAGTTTCGTGGTCATGATATCTCTTCACAGCAATAGAAACCCTAATGTAGAAGTTGACATCAGGCACTGGGATATTGCTGTGATAGGCCTGACCATGTTTTTGTTTGGAGGAATTTGGGTTAGGCAAGCAGTGGAATGCTTTAAGCACTGTTTTATGGGCCATACTAGTAGGAGCATGGAAGACAGTGGTGCTAAGAGTTATTCGAACTTTTGGGGGCTGACTCAAGAGGTTTTAGAGAAGAATTTTAGTATGTTATCTAGAGATTGTTCTTGTGATACTTTGAAGAATGTGGCTGCTTTTTTGCCCTTGTCCAAAGAGTCTGCCTAAGGCTAACATGAAGAGATTTGGATTAATTCCATTGGTAGAGGAAATCTCAAAACAGCCTAGTATATACTCTGTTATGTGGTTTTTAGTGGTAACTCTAATGAAGATTTATAATGAAAAGGAACAAGCTCAGCAAATAAAATACAATATGTACAGATTGAAAAAAGGGGGCACCAGGAAGTGTAATAGAGATAAATCCTATATTCAAGGAAATAAACGGATTAAGAAATGGAATAAAGAGAGTGGTGACCTCAGGACAAGATCCCATCTAGCTAGATTTCCAAAATTTTGAAAAGGAATTAAAGAAAAGCTTAGAACTGGGTGTGGTGCTACACACCTTTAATCTTAGCACTTGGAAGTCAGAGCCTTGTGATTCTTGAGTTTGAGGCCAGCCTGGTCTACAGAGCAAGTTCAAAGACAGCCAAGCTTAGGCAGTGAAGGTAACAATCAAAAACAGAAAGTTGGTGAAGATGTAATTGAATGAGGGGGTCACATTCCAGCCCCAGCAAGCAGCAGAACTTGGCAGCTTTGGCCATGTTGTTCTGGTTTTAGAGATAAAGATAGAAGAAATGGCTTATGGAATTTGCCCCTTCAACTAAGGTAAGCTGTTGAGGCCAAGCATGTGTCATGGGTGTCCCTGAATGAAGGCCTAGAGAGGCCATTGTATGAAGTTGTGAAGTTGAAGGCTGGATTGCCTTGGAGACCCCAAGATGTTAGAAGTGCCAGAGCTGTGGGATACCTGCCAAGGAAAGCTGCTAACAGCAAGTGGAGCCAACCCAAGAGAAAGAAGTGTGTTGTAGTCAACAACGCTCAATAGAGTTGGAGATATGAAGAACATTTTGACATCAAACATGGAGATGCAGAGTTTGGAGTTTGCTCAGGAAGTTTTCAGTCTTTCAGTATTTCCTCACTATGCTCCCTTCCCTACGTTTTGGAATGGCAGTGTATATCCTGTGCCATTATATGTTGGAAGTATGTGATCTGCTTTTTCAGTTTGATTTTCCAGGTGATTACAGTTAGCAGATTGCATCAATCTCAGAAGAGACTTTGAACTTTGGACTTTGAAATGTTGTTGAAACTGTGATAGACTATGGAGACTTTTTAAAGTTGGAATAAATGTATTTGGATTATGATATAGTTACAAGCTTATGGGGACCAGGGAGTAGAATGTGGTAGTTTGAATGTAATTGGCTCCCATAAGCTCATAGGGAGTGTGGCTCATAGGGAGAGGTATGGCTTTGTTCAAGTAGGTATTTCCTTGTTGGAAGAAGTGTGCCACTGTGGAGGTGGGCTCAATATATGCTCAAGCCATGCCCAGTGTCTCAGTCCACTTTCTTTAGCCTTCTGATCAAGATGTAATCAGCTCCATGTCTGCTTGCACTCCGCCATGGTCCCCGCCGTGAGGATAATAGACTGAACCTCTGAACTGTAAGCCACCGCCTCAGTTAAATGTTTTCCTATATACACGTTGCTGTGGTCATGGTGTCTCTTCCCAGCAATAAAAACCTTAAGACATTAGCATTCTAAAAGGAAGGTATTTGTGCATAGTGAAGAAATATTAGGCCAAAGCAAAACTGAAACCCAGAGAGACCAACTTCAAATCCTGTAGCTCCATGTCTGGTATCAAAAGGTGTAGGCGTGGCTGGAGAGATGGCTCAGAGGTTAAGAGCATTGACTGCTCTTCTAGAGGTCCTGAGTTCAATTCCCAGCAACCACATGGTGGCTCACAACCATTTATAATGAAATCTGGTGTCCTCTTCTGGCATACAGGCACACATGCAGGTAGAACACTACATACATAATAAATAAAATAAATCTTTAAAAAAAAAAAGGTGTAGGCAGCTCTGCCTTTGTAGCTTTGCAGCCTGTAACATCCCTCTCTCTCTAGGCTTGGATCCACTCCCTGTGTGCAGTGCTCCCTGATAGATGTCTCATGTCTCTGGCATAGCCAACATCTTGGGAGTCTCCATTGCAACCTAGGCTTCATTTCTAGAGCTTTATGCAGCATCATCTTGGGACTTCCAGATAGCGACTCCCCTGTCATGCATTATGTAGCCCCAGTGGCTCTTTGAAACCATGGTGGAAGATTTTACAACTCATTTACTCATGCATTCTTGCCATGTGGATGACACTGCCAAGCTTGGGTTGGACCCTCACTCTCCTGAACCACATTAGTAGCAGCTTTTTATTGCAATGCCTTCCAGGAACATTATGTTCTCATCTTTAGGTTGGAAACTTAGCTAGGTAGGGTCTTGCCCTGAGGGCACCTTTCTCTTTATTCCAGTGTAGATCTGTCTTAAGGGAGAGTCTTTTATAACAAAGCTCTTCTGTCATTATCCTATTAATTGGTTGTTAATCTAGTAATGAATGGATGCATTAACAAGGACAGAGCTTTTTTCTTTTTCTTTTTTGTTTTGGTTTTTCGAGACAGGGTTTCTCTGTGTAGCTTTGTGCCTTTCCTGGAACTCACTTGGTAGCCCAGGCTGGCCTTGAACTCACAGAGATCTGCCTGCCTCTGCCTCCCGAGTGCTGGGATTAAAGGCATGCGCCACCACTGCCCGGCAAGGACAGAGCTTTTATGTCCCAGTCACTTCTCAAAGGTCCTACTTTGCACATATAGTTAATACATGACTTGGTGCTTAATCCCCTCTAAGCCCCACAGAGTCTCACTTTGTAGCTCTGGCTGACCTGAAACTGGCTATATAGGCTAGGCTGGCATGAAACTTAGAGATCCATTTACTTCCTGAGTGCTAGGATTAAACCACTGTGCCAAGCTGCTTAATTTTCTAACATAGGAAATTTAGGGGATACATTCATGCTATAGTCCTAAATGTAGGCAGAGTTTTCCTGTCCCGAAGTTGCTCTCAGATAAATACACTGAGGCTTATATTAATTATAAATGCACAGCCAGTAGCTCAGGCTTATTACTAACTAGCTCTTACATTTTAAGTTACTCTGCCACATGGCGGTACCTTTATTAGCATGGCACATTCATCTCCTGCTCCCTCTGCATATGGCTGGGAACTCCAGACTCTGACCTTCTTCCTCCCAGCGTTCTCGTAGTCTGACTCTCCTGCCTAACCTTATCCTGTTCAGCTAATAGCCAGTCAGCTTCTCTTTCTTAAACTAATCACAGCAACAAATCTTCACAGTATACAAAAGGATTATTTCACTGCACCTAAACTTGGGAAGTGTCCTGAAAAATGGGTGAGACACATTGTGTCTTAACCTTGTTCAATAACTTTCTATCAGGTAATGCTTGTAAATGTTTTACTATTTTGTTGATTTAGTCACACAGATAACAAATATTCTCTGTGAAAATACAACCTGATTCCAATAATTTTAGTCTAACCACTTTCTTTGATACTGCAAATTATTTTGAGTATATAATTATTATTCACAAAGAAGTGCTCCTATGCCCTGTTTTCAGTACTGTACAGTTGACAATATTTATTTTCAAGTGATTAATGGTTATATACACTAAAATTCTGAAAATAAAATAACATGAACATTACTATTCTGGGAGCGGGCTTTCCTTATGTTTCACTTGATATGTACCATACAGTTCCTACTGCTGTCTATCTCAGATTATTAACGTTTCCCACATGGTCCTGTACCTGTAGTTAAGATAGGATAAATATCATTGCAGTGGAGATTATTTTTTAGAAGATGAAGCTCAGTTTCCATTTATATCCACATAGGTAAGTAAATGAGGAAAAATGATTGACAGTGAGTTAGAATTTGATAATCCAAAAGTGAAATAAAATATAAGCAGCACCAATCTCATCATATTGTATTTTAAGTATTCCATGTTCATAGTAAATGATTTTTGAACTTTACACTCAGTTTTTGTCCATGTTGGCTGATACTCTTTATTTTGTAGAAGAAAAATTATTCAGAGTGCATGCATATATCTTTAGCTACATATTCCAACTGGAGACAAAAATGAGCCAGTTGGTGTGGTGATATATTGTGTACCCTAATAAAATTTGCCTGAAGATCAGAGAAACAAAGGAACAAGCCACAGCTCACTTCGCCAACTTCACGAATCCTCTGAGTCCTCACTTGAAAGGCTCCAGCCAAAAAAGCCTCTAGCTGAAAGGGAGCCTTTAGTTCCTGTCTCCTCCCGCCTTATATACCTTTCTCTGCCCAGCCATCACCTCTTGGGATTAAAGGTGTGTGTGCTTCCCAAGCAAAGGCATGAGATCTCACTGCTAGGATTAAAGGCTTGTGATTCCTAAGTATTGAGATTAAAGGTGTGTGCCACCACTGCCTGGGTCTGTTTCTCTTTTAGACTGAGTCAATCTTATATCGTTCAGGGTGGCTTTGAACTCACAGAGATCCAGACTGATCTCTGCCTCCCAAGTGCTAAGATTAAAGGTGTGTGCCACCACTGCCTGGCCTCTATGTTTAGTCTAGTGGCTTGTTTTGTTTTCTGATCTTCAGGCAAATTGTATTAGGGTACACAATATATCACTACAAGTTGGTATCTACATTTCTGATTGATCTTGGAATTTCTAGTTGCCAAAGATAATTTTGTACTAATAGAAGCTTAAATTAAGTCATGTACACTGAGCAGTAAAGACGAGAGTTTTCACACATATAACCTGTCCTATTTTAAGTTTCATCCAGGTGTTTTGACATTTCCCCTTCATTGCTTTTTATTTTTGAAGAAATCTATTTTAATAATTACCTTAAAATCAGGTAGAACAATATCTTTCATCACCACCCTGTTCAGAATGTGGTTGTAGAGGTTCTCAAATGTGAACTGCTTTTCTACTTAAAAAGTGTTATGAACACTTGCAGTTTTATGAATGGTTTAGCAAGTGACATAATGAGTCTCTATCCTCAGAAAGCAGCCAAGCATTTAGTATTGGCTATAATCAGTGACCTTCAGACACTTTTGTATTTGTACATCTGCTTGCTCTGGTAAAGGAGCAATTGCATCAGTATTTAAATTCTCAGGTTTTAGCTGCATAGCAATCTTATCTTTTATTATTTCTCCTTTTCTTGAGTGCTAGACATGTGAAATCATTTATCTACAGTATTCCATTTCATCCTCACAATAGCTTGGAAAAGTAGGTAGGTAGTATTAGTTCATATTTATGTATAGAAATTAATGCTCAGCAAAGTTGACCAAATTGTTTAAGGTGATTTATCTGTTCAGTAGAATTGATTGATTTTTCAGCACAGTAAGTCCATATAGAATTTTCATAGCTTAAAATAATAGTGCTAAGATTATTTTTAAAATGATTATCAGGATCTCCCCATATTCATACTTGGTATGCTTTTTGTCTCTGAACTTTTTCTTCCTACTGTTCTTCTAACTTGATATTCTTAGGTTGAAGAGGTTTTGCTTTGTATGTGTTCTTGCTTTGGTTCTCTATTAATCTATTGGGAAGAAATTTTAATTTTCTTAATAGTTTTGTCTTTGGCATATGACAGTTGGCTTGATTGGTTGGTTGATTTTCTTATTACCAATCTTTCTTCTATTCCCTTTCCATCATTTGTGTATTTTAAGGTCTTTGCTGTTACATTACATTGTTACACTTTTCCTTATCTGATAAACAAGCTTGAGGAAAGAGGAAAGATAACTCAGGATAGAACAGGTTTTAGTATCTTTGTATCTTACCAGTAAAATTTATATGGTCCATTACTGTGTGGCATTTATTGAGAAATAACTTTTCACAAATCCTTCTGTTGTATTTTTGGTTGTACTAATCTGCCATAAGGATAATCCATTATATAATATAATCTGTTTGAAAGTCCTTACCCGTTCTTCTGGAGAAAATTGTAGGTAAAAAAAGATAACTATCTTTTGTAACGAATATGAAGCAATCTATTTCTTGTCAAAGTAAAACCCAAATTGTTACAAATATGAAATTCTCAGTTTGTTAAACTTATGTTAGCCCATGTTAACAAATTGAAACTGTTTGAGGCCAACAATTTTCTCAATGATTGTAACTACATTTTCTATTTATTTTTGCACTGGATATTGGATTACTTTCCCTTTAAACATAATGTAATTCTAAAATTACTTTATGAACTAAGCATCTCTTCTTTTAAAAAATGTTATTAGATAAATGTTCAGAGGCTTAAAGACATAAAAAAGTTGTATTTTCTAATCATTTACCAGGAAATGTTGTTAATTGTTAAGTAGTTCAGAATGTTATGACAAGTACAATCAGCCCCTGCGTACCTGTAATTCTCCATCTGTGAATTAAATGAGCTTCAGTTTGAAAATATTTGGGAAAAAAATTGCATTTGTACTGAATACACAGACATTTTTTTCTCTAATCATTCTTATTTCCCTAAACAAGACAGTAAAATAAGTATTTGCATGACTTTTTTTTACATAGTATTCATTAGCCATTACAAGTAACCTAGAGACCATTGAAGGTATATGGGAGTGTGGTAGTTTGAATGTAATTTGGCCCCATAATGTCATAGGGAGTGGCACTTTTAGGAGGGGTGGCTTTGTTTGAGTGGTTATAGCCTTGTTAGAGGAAGTGTGTCTATGTGTTTGAGGATTCTTATGCTCAGGATACTGCCCAGTGTATCAGTTGACTTCCTGTTGTCTGCAAGATGTATCATTCTCAGTTCTAGCACCACATCTTCCTGCATGCAGCCATGCTCCCTGTCATAAATGATAATGGACTGAACCTCCGAAACTGTAAGCTGGCTGCCCCAATTAAATGTTTTCTTTATAAGAGTTGCCGTGTTCATGGTGTCTCTTCACAACAATGAAAACCCTGACTAAGACAGGGAGGATGTAAGTGGGTTGTATGTAGAAAGTATGCTCTGTTATTTATATAAGGGACTTGGGCTAGGGATGTGTGTCCTCCTGGAACCAAATCCCCACAGATATAAAGGGAGAGTTATATTTACTGTTTTTATTTTATTTTATTTTACTTATTTAACACTACTTATTTAAGTTATACTTTAGAACACAGCTAAACTACTTAAATGAAGTAGTAGGGATTCAGTTCAGTGCCAGGGAACTAAAGGCATTATGTTAATTCTTTTTTTTTCTTTTTTTTTTTTTTTTTTTTTGGTTTTTCGAGACAGGGTTTCTCTGTGTAGCTTTGTGCCTTTCCTGGAGCTCACTTGGTAGCCCAGGCTGGCCTTGAACTCACAGAGATCCGCCTGCCTCTGCCTCCCGAGTGCTGGGATTAAATGCGTGTGCCACCAACGCCCGGCTGTTAATTCTTTAAGAACTAGTATTTGTAGATATTGCTTTGTGACCTAAATATCTAAAAGAAAACAAAAGTTTGAATTGTTTATAAAATTGTTCATATCCATCAAATGCTATGTGTGTGTAATACTTTTTAAAGCTTGTCCACCTACAAGTTAGCTTGATTTTAAAAATAGGCTTATTTTTTTTGATTGCCCTATGATATTTAATTTATTTCTGTTACTGGAAGTGGTTTAAATAAAATACCAGTGCTGCAAAGTCAGTGGTTCAGCAACACCTGTAAATGTGATGACTTGACAGTTCTTTCTGCTAGTTCCGAAGGTCAACTGATACACATCATTGTGTGCTTGGAAAAGAAAATAGTATGTGGCAATTAAAATTCCCGTATAATTTTTTGTATTTATTGCCATTAATTTTTAAACATACAGTGCTACTAAATTGTAATAGAATTGTAAATAAAGTTTTGGCTTATAGTTCTCTATCTTTAGTAAGATGTTAATATATAAATTCATATACATTGATATTTCTTAATATCTCCTTAGGTTCTGCTGTGTTCATCTTCAATAAGTCATTTTTGAGGTTTGTTTTTAATTTGATGTTTTAGCAGTTTTTATATTTCAGATATGTTTATTTATAAATTTCATCTATTATGCAGGAATGCAACTTCTCTCAGATATATACTTGCTTTATTTCTTTTTAAAAAAGAGTAATGATTAAAATGTATCCACATGCTTAAAAATGGCAACATAGTTCTTTAGATGCCCCTTATTGTAGAATTAGCTACCAATGTACTTGTAAAAGTAGCTATTTTTGTCTATATACACTTCAGTTACAGGAAACTGAATAGTGGTATATTCTCATTCTCTCTGTCTCTGTCTCTCTGTCTCTCTGTCTCTCACTGTCTCTCTCTCTGTCTCTGTCTGTCTGTCTCTCTCTCTCTCCTCGTGTGTGTGTGTGTGTGTGTGTGTGTGTGTGTGTGTGTGTGTGTATCTGCTTTTTTAAATGTGTGTGGGTGCATGAGTGTGGGAGTACATTTGAAGCCAAAGTTTGATGTTGGGTGTCTTTTTCAATCACTGTTTATTTTAGATACTGTAGAGGATCTTTAACTTGAACCAAGAGCTCACTTATTCAGCCAGTATCTCACCAGTGTGCTCTGGGGGCGTGAGGGAGGTCTTCTGTTTCTGCCTTTTAAGCATTGGGATTGCAGGTGTGCTACCATGCCACCCTGGTTCTTTACATGAGTGCCTGGAGACCTGAACTCTGATCCATATGCTTTTATGGCAAGTGCCTTTACCCATTGAGTTATCTTCCCAGCCCTGTTCTCCCCCCCCCCCCCCCCCCGAGACAGTTTCTCTGTGTAGCCCTGGCTGTCCTGGAACTTGCTCTGTAGACCAGGCTGGCATCAAACTCACAGAGATCCACCTGCCTCTGCCTCCCAAGTGCTGGGATTAAAGGCATGTGCCACCACCACCTGGCAATGGCTCCTTATTTGTGTAGCTCAATTTTTGACTTTGGATTTTTTCTTTATCTTAATATTAAAAGCCTTCTACCATTTATCCTGCCTGTAAGAATGACTTTTCTTATTTCATGGAGTGTGTAAATGAATTTACATATAATTCAATCAGTTAGTGTATAATCTTAAATATGCCATGTTTATTTCTATTTCTTAAGGCTTACTTTTGTTAAGTTTCCTGTGGGTTTTCCCCTATATTCTCTCTTGCTTTTTAGGCCTTCGATGGGACAGCACATCCTGGCTGGAATACATGGCCTGGGCATAAAAGGGAAGAAAAGGAAGGACTCTGGCTTTCCTACCCTTTTTAATGACATTCTCCCAGTTCTTAAAGACTTTTTGTTAGGCTCTGTCTCTCAAAAATTTCACCACCTCCCTCACAACAATCCCAACCTTGGAACACATGGACCTTTGGGGAACATTCCAGATCCAAACTAACTACAGCACAACTTTTCTAAGATCACTTGTAGCTGACAGTACATTCCTTATACTACTAGCTAACTACTAGTAACTATAGCACAACTTCTTTAAGATCACTTGTAGCTGAAACAGTACATTCCTTATACTACTATTTTTTTTTAATACTTAGCAGTCGATGTCTGTTCTCATACTCAGTACAGACAGACAGGCCAACATACAATTTGACATTAAAGAAAATGTGTAATTGGGGCTGGGGAGGTAGCTCAGTTGGTATATATAGTACCTGCTGCATAAGCATGAAGACTTGAATTTGGATATACAGTACCCACATAAAAAGCAGGGTATGGTGGCATGTTAGTAACCCTGCAGTCTGATGCCCTGGTTCAGATAGAGACCCTGTTTCAAAAAAAAA
>CABHPH010125425.1:3240-14350 GCA_902168325.1 Peromyscus nudipes
AATTCACATTCTCTCTCTCTCTCTCTCTCTCTCTCTCTCTCTCTCTCTCTCTCTCTCCCTCTCTCTCTCTCTCATCTCTCTTTCCCTCCACCCAGGGTGGCCTAGAGCTTTCTATGTTGTCAAAGATGATCTTGAATTCATGATCCTGCCTCTACTTCCCAGGTGCTGGGACTGCAGACCTATACCACCAGCCCAGGCCATTGTTGTCTCTTTAATTGACATGTTAAGGATGGACTGCTGAGCCTGCCTTGTTAGGGCTCCCAGGGCCCAAGATCTGACCCTGTCTTAGAGTTTCTATTGCTATGATGAAACACCATGACCAAAAGCAAGTTGGGGAGGAAAGGGTTTATTCAACTTACACTTCCACATCACTGATCATATGAAGAAATTCAGAACAGGAACTTAAACAAGGCAGGATCCTGGAGGCAGGAGCTGATGCAGAGATCATGGAGGGGAGCTGCTTACTAGCTTGTTCCCCATGGCCTGCTCAGCCTGCTTTCTTATAGAACCCAGGACCACAAGCCCAGGGATGGCATCACTCACAATGGGCTGGGCCCTCCCCTATCAATCACTAAGTAAGAAAATGTCCTGCAGGCTTGCCTACAACCCTACCTTATGGAGGCATTTTCTTAATTGAGGTTCCCTTCTCTCAGATGCAGCTTGTGTCAAGTTGATGTAAAACTATCCAGTACGGACCCTAACAACTCTAAGAACAATAGGAATAAATGCATAATTGTAGACAGTACTGTGGCCAAGTGGTGTATCACTCCTTTACTCTTGGGCACATATTAGCTCACATTTCTTAGCTTTCCAGGTCATTGGCTGAGGCCACGGGCTGCATTCTAACCACTAGACTGAACGTGGAAATGCTTCTCTATGCTTCTAGGTTGAACTCAGGAAGAATCTCCTCCTTGGTTTTCTTACGGGGAAACTGAGGACCCTAAGACGACATGCAGGAGCTAGCGAACTTTTCCTATGAAGGGGTAAATAGCAAACATCGCAGTCGGCCTTGTCCTTTCTGTGGTCCATACCATAAGTACTTAACTCTTCCGCCCGGGGCACCACAGAATGGCTGTGGGCATTGCAAACAAATGGGCATGGCCGTATGCCAGTCACATGTATTTCAAGAACATTAAACAAACGTAGGCGGGGATGTGCTCTGTAGTGGTGTCTGCTGACCTCTTATCTAAAGGCTGGAATGAACACTGGTCTCTGAATGACGCTAAGACCTCTACTTGCTATATATCCATAATAAATTGATATATGAATAAAATGTCCTTCTGGTGAGTGAGGCATAACTATCTTGTTCCATATTTCAGAAAAAATCCAGAGAGATTAATAATGTAAACATATTTTAAACTGCAAAAGTCCTAAAGAAAACAAGAAAAAGCTGCTCACATTATTGGTTGTCTTTACAATACTGGTTAGAAATATGGTTTTAAAAAAATACCAGACGCTGTGACTGAAAAAATAAACAAGCATGATAAAAATTAATACTTCTATACACAGCAGAAGAGAGTTAATATCATACCAACAAACAGATTGTAGAAACTCATGAAAAATAGGAGCAGTGAAATGTTTTAAATGGACAAAGGATATGCAGAGGCAGTTTTCAAAAGAGGAGTACATTCTAATGCTAATGCAAACACATTCAAACTCACTGATGGCCAGAATGGAAATCAGTACACAACAACATGGTTTTTACTTATTATGGCAAAAATTTGTGTTACTCCTAAGTGTAAGTGTGTGTGTGTGTGTGTGTGTGTGTGTGTGTGTGTGTGTATATAAAGAACTTTTGTACTCCCTGGAATATGAACTAATGAGCATGCTCAGAAAGTAATTTACAGTACTTGCAAATGCTAAAACCATGCACAACCTCTGACTGCCCCTTGTCAGTACAAGCCATCTCTTCTATGGAAATACTGTGCACAAAACCACATTTACACTGATGCCCATTGCAGAGTGAGCACAAGAGTCAGAAAATCTGGACCACACCTCCACATCTACAGAGAGAAGGATGGCTAAAGAGGTTGTGTCTATCTACACTGGGGGACAAGAAGAACTTTAAGAGGAGGAAGAGGGTCTAGAGAGACGGCTCCACAGTTAGGGGCACTCGCTGCTTGCGGAAGCCCAGGGTTCAGCTCCCAACTGCCTATAACTCCAGTTCTAGGAGAGCTGTTACCTCTGGCCTCCACGAGCACTAATTTGCATGTGTGCATACACATACAAATATAGACAGACACAGATACATAAATAAAAATCCATTTTTTTTAAAAAAAAGGGAGACATGTATGTATATTGGCAGTTAACGAGGCAATTCCACTTAGCTTATCTGGTCATTAAAAGAGGTTTATTTCAGGGTAAACTTACAACCAATAAAGGGATCTCGGCCACACCCCAGGGGCAGGTCATGGGCAGATGTGGCAGTTACCTGCTGTCTCACTGGGGGCAGTGTTTCAAGGTCAAAGCTGGAACAGCCACCCACGACATGGAGGTGTTGACTTGGAAGACTCTGGTACAATTTTAAGTAACAAAGCTAATCAGAGCATTCAGAGCAATGTGAGCTCTAGGAAGGAGGAACAGTAGGAATTGAAGGGTGCTTACATTACGACACCCCTAGAGTGAAGCTGAAATGTAGGGGACTTCCACTTTGTACATCATCATATTATTTTAGACATGGAAGGACAGTCATCAAGTGACACTGAGAGAGGAGCCCATCGTGAACATTGGCCAAGTGGGCGTTGAGGGACGGGCATGCAGAGAGACGAACACTGGGGAAGGCTGAGGTGGCTCCATGGCGGTGAGTCATTCTCTTGACTTTCAGCTACAGCAGACCAAGCGATCACCTGGAAACAGGGTTCTGCTCAGAAGTGTTCCAGATGAAGACTTGAGTGAAAAGAAAAAGCTTAAGCTGTGAGCCTGGAAACAGACAATAGCAAAACCAAGACAAAACAACAATGCGCCTTGGCCAAACCTGTTCAACTATCCTCACTGTTTCTGACTTTTTTAGGTTAAACCCCCTCTTCTCAGAGGCTGTTCCTCTGATGAACACATGCTTAGTATAAGGGTGGGCTTCATTTCAAAAGGCACGTCATTATGCATTCTAAGAGGACAATTCCAGGTTCACTCTACCTTTGTTATGTTTGTAGGAGGACAGATGGCAAGAGGTATAAAGGTCACACATAAATAGGCTGCCACCCACTCAAGAACGGTGTGTCCATTCTCTGACGAGTGTCTAGTGTCTGTCCACCAATAGCACTTTCTTCACAAACCTGATAAATAGGGAGATAGAACATCTACTATATCTGCTCACCGCTGAAGCGATGGCGTATCCGTTGTTACTTAACATAAAGTCTTAACTATTAAGTCAGCTGTACTCTAAAGTTCTCTTCATTATTGTATAGTCTTGATCTTATTAATAGTCCTGTTTAATGCTGCACTTGGGTGCCAGGAAGGTGCAAGTGGCCTTGTAGACTCAGAGTCTATACTTAAAGAGGAGGACTCTTCCGATTCCTCAACATCTCGGCACAAGAATGAGCCAGAGGCAGTTGTGGGCATGTTTCTGGTTGGTTGTGCTCTGAGCGCTTTTACCCAAATTTTCTCTCATGTGGGACTTGCCTTAACTGGAGTAGATTCTGGGATGTGACTTGTGTTTATAACACCCTGGTAGTGCATTAGCTTTCCGTGGCTGTCATAGCACAGGACCACACACAGGTAGGCTAAGCAATAGAAATGTGCCATCTCTTTGTGCTAAAGGATGACAGTCCCAAATCCTGGTGCCAGCAGTTGATTCCTGTCAAGGGCTCGGAAGAAAGGATCTGTTCTAGGTCTTTCTCTTTCACTAGAAATGGCCAGCTTCTCATTGTGTCCCTTCTCATTGTCTTTTCAGTATCTCTGTGCATCTCTAGGTTCATATTTCCCCTTCCATAGGATGCTAGCCATATTGGATTAGAGGCCACTCTGATGATGTCATCCAAACAGGGTCGTATTCTAAAGAACTCGGGGTTGTGACTGCAGCAGATCTTTCTGTGGAGGAGTCAGTTCAACCCACAACAGACACTACAGTGAATAGTTGAAATGTTATCAGAGCCAGAGCCTGGTTACCCAGGGCTCTTGACCAGACCCCATTGCCTGCATATCTTTACTGGCCCTCCCCCATGGTCCTATTGATTCCTGTACCTTGCTATCTTAGGTAACTGTACACATTACGAGGCGTATGTACTTTCTTCAAGCATTTGTTCTTGGTGCCTAGCACCATGTCCAACCCAGACCATGTGAATGAATGAATGAATGAATGCATGAATGAATGAAAGATTAACATTGCTACCTCCCCATCTACCAGTCTACACTGCCATTGGTCTTCCTAATTATACAGCACAGCCCAAAGGAACCCAGGCTCAGGCACATAAGAGAAAATTGTCATACAAGACTGCTATGATGTAGGAAATAGCTTCTAGATAGGAAAATGGTGGGACGAGGAAATCCAAAGCAAGGGGAAAGGCTCCTGTATTCATTTCTTCCATAAATGAAGCAAGTTCAGCCAAAGGATTCTGTGCCCTACTTCCACTAATAATGAACTTTGGGTTTGAAGTCTAATTGAAAAGTTACTGGGAGAGAAAGTACGAGTGCTTCTGCGGAGATTATTCTTGGGTTAATAAATAGGATTCGCGGGTAAAGCCTACTGCGTTTTTAAAACCTAGGGAAGATAAGTCAGAAGGGTGACTTCCTCGGAGTCTTTGAGTGAAGCAGGGAGACGCTGATGAGCTCTGCACTCTCTGCCGAAGACAGAACAAGAATGGTTTATGCTCCAGCATGGGAGGGTTCAGTTGACCATGAAGGAAGATTTCCCAGCAGAATACTAAATATTAGGACGGCATGGATTTTAACGCCAGCTGTGGCTTTACATCTTTCTGTCATTTAAATGAAATCTGAACCAACCTTCCCTCTCACTACTCACAAGAACTTGGAAGAGTTATGTCATTTGCTGACGATTAGTGTCCTTGCTGATAAAACGGCTTAATGTCCCTGCCTACCTGAGATTCTTGCGGGAGATTGAGTGTGAAGCGTGTGGTACAACGGGAAGCATCTGGTGCAGCGTAAGTGCTGGCGAAATACCATAAGAAATGAACGTGGTGAGGGATAGGCTGTAGAAACAGGCTCAGAGGATGAAGTACTTACTGTGCAAGTGTAAGGACCTGAGTTCGGATCTCTGGCACTCATATAAAATCTGGGCATGGTGGTGTGGAGCCACAACTCCAGAGGATGGAGGGCAGACACAAGAGGATTCAGCAGCTCAGTGGCCAGCCAGGCTAGCCAGTTGGTGAGCTCTGGGTGCAGGGAAAGACTATGCCAATAAACCAAAACAAAAAACAAAGCCAACAACAAAACGTAAAACAAAAACCACCACCACCACCACCACAACAACAACAGAAAACCACGGTGGCTAGCTCTCAGGAATGACACACAGGGTTGTTCTGTGCACATGAACCTGCACACACATACACAGAGATGAATATGAACGGATGTCTGAAGACTTTTTTTTTTAACCACACAAAAGCCCCCATTCTAAAGCTAAAGGGTGTATCATCTCATCGGGGTCCCCCAGGCGTCCTGTGGAGTAGGTTCTTTTATTTCCATTTTACAGATGAAAAATATTAAGGACCAGAGGGATTAAGCGACTTGCCCCAAGCCACAGAGCTAGTGTGTGCAAAGCTCTAATGTGAACCCAGGAGTCTCCACGGCACACGCTGCCCATCCACCACTGTCACCCCGGCAGCCTCTGGATGTCTGCTCAAAGCAGTTTTAACTTAAAAAAATTAGTCCTTTCTTTAAAAAGTCTGTTGTTCCTACATTTTCATCATCCATCCTCTTTTTAATTGTGATTCCTTCCGTGTTTGAATAATTTTATGCACTAAAAATGCCTGAATGATAAGTGATAAATTTATTTTTTATTGTGATTAATCAGAGACATAGGTCACCCAGCTACAAATCAATACGAGGTAACAGCGTGATCTGAATTGCTGTAACTCCTGCCGAGGGCAAAGCAACTTAGCATTGTGCTTGGCTTGTGCAGTTTTATCATGGTACAGTTTGCACTGGTCTTTCTGAAATACCTGAAATAATTAATTGGCCCTTTCCCTCCCGATGGTAACATTTCAGAAGTTAATATTCCGCCATGAGTCATCTCTGGTGCCCATTGATGAATTCACCCGACTGCAGCATCATTTTACGTAGCAGGTTTTTTTCGCCTGCAAATGAGACCTCTCTCTGATTTTTATGTGTTCCAAAGACAGACACAGATGGACTGCATTAGCAGTTCTAAATAGTGCTGTCAGCAATTTCGGAAACGTCCTTTTAGGAATCAGAATGTATTTTCAAAATACATATTCCATTGTCAAATGTTACAAGTGGATGCTTGAATACAGAAGCCAAAACGCTAAGTCAGTCGGTAGAGCCGAGGATGGATGGGTCGTCGAGGCAAAATGGACTGAGAAGCTGAACTCTGGGGTGAGAAATGGCCTCTGTGTGTGCCCATTTGGAGGGGCAATTAGAAAGAAATGGTGTGCTGGTGAGTTACCATTCAGGGAAACAGAAAGCCCTGATTAGTAATGCTTGTCGATTTCCATGTTGTCAATAATCCTCCTGTAGCCAATTTTAAACTACCAACAGCTTGACAAATTATATTTTTGCATTAATTTTTTTTTTTTAGCCATTATCTCTCCCTCTCAAGCCAGCATCTCGTGCTCCAGCAGTACCTCTGGAACTTGTTTATCAATAGTCTCAGGATACGCTCAGGGTTCGCTGTTAATGAGAATAGGAGTCTGACAGGCCAGGCAGGGGAAAGTCAAGAAAAGATAATTTCCAAGATGAAATGGAAGCAGAAGACTTGTGGCTGGCAATGACATGGCTCCAAGGAGGTCACAAAGATGAGATGTTTCTGAATGCAGCACTGTCACGGCCAGACGGGAATGAAAGACTTGGACCCGGGGATGGATCCTTTAACTGTTGATTGATTCGACAAAGGCTGAGGAGGGAAGAAGGAGCTGTCACAGCCAAGCCAGGTAAGCAGGGTAGAGACTAGCCTGCCCCAGACCAGTCATGCTTCTGCCTTGACGCCCGTCACTGCCTTTTCCTTGCATTTGCTTCTCCTGCAATGCGCCCTGGGGAAATTGCACATATCTTTGGCAACCCTGGAAGCTCCTACTTACAAGGACGTCATAGGCAAGGAGGTCTAGCCTGGTGCCCATGGTGTGGGATGGCCAATAAGGAGTAAGCAAACAATTGAAACACAGAGGGATAGCAGAGCTGCAGATTCTAGAAGTAGACAGTTTGGAGAGACCTAGGAGGGTAGTCAACGGGAAGACAGGTGAGCGGAAGTCCACTAGCAGACAGAAAGGCCGAGAGGTAAGGCCGTGCACTAGGACAGGAAATAGGAGAGTTAGGGCAAGAATCATAGTTTCTAAGCTGAGCACTGACGTCCGTGGCTGCTGGCTGCCCACCCTGAGTCTGCTCTGTCCCCTTGCTGAGAAGCCCTGCTGCCATTTGCTAGCAAGCCTGGCAAGGTTTGTCATTTGGCACATGTATAGCCAATGAAATAACCAAGAAACTTACAAGGAAAGTGTTCTAGAAAGTTCTGCAGAGGAAACGGTAATAAGATGCTTTGCCACATTTGTCCCTCTATGTGCTCACTCTCCAGCCTTTCCCCTGGAAGGTGACATTGATGGCTGGGGCTTGAACGGACAGTTTGGACCATGAGGCAAATTTGAAAAGAGAAAGTAGTTAGGGATGCTGCTGTAGAAAACAGGTCCCTGTCGTAGTCAGTGGCCTAATGCTGTGAAGAGACACCATGACCATGGCTACTCTTGCAAAAAGAAAACATTGAACTGGGGCTGGCTTACAGTTTCAGAGTTTTAGTCCGTTGTTATCATGGCATGTTGTGGGATGTCTTTCTGTAGGCTGTGAATATGTGTTGCTCGGATTGGTTTATAAATAAAAGCTGCATTGGCCTATGGCAGGGCAGGATGGAGCCAGGCAGGAAAATCCAAGAGAGACAATGAAAGGAGAAAGGAGAGGCAGGGGAGACGCCATGTCGCCGCCGTCCAGGGAGCAGCATGTAATGGCACACAAGTAAAGCCACGGAACACGTGGTGACATAGATTAATAGAAATGGGCTGAGTTTAGTTATAAGAGCTAGCTAGCAAGAAGCTTGAGCCATAGGCCATGACCATACAGTTCATAGTTAATATAAGCCTCTGTATGTTTATTTGGGTCTGAGCGGCTGTGGGACCAGGTGGGACACAGGAAAACTTACAGCTACAATGGCAGGGAGCATGGCAGCATGCAGGCATGCAGGCAGACATGAAGTTGAAGAAGCAGCTGAGAGTTCTGCATCTGGATCCACAGACACCAGGAAGGGGGGGACACAGGGACTGCCTTGGGCTTTTGAAACCCCAAAGCCCACCCCTAGTGACACACTTTCTCCAAGGCCTCGCCTCCTAATCTTTTCACATAGAGCCACTCCCTGGTGACCAAGCATTCAAATCTATGATACTTTCTAATTTGCTTATTGTCTGCTGGTTGAAATTGCTGTATGGACATAAGGAGAGCTGGTGAGTCAGGCACTGGAAAACAGGAAGCAGAGGTTGGTGACCATTTCAGGAATTCTAGATCATAGAAAAGAAGGACACAGTAAAGTTACAAGGGCTAGCACATAAGATGAAGGTCATACTAGCAATATTGCTTGAAGCCAAATTCCCTAGAAGAGAGAATGGCTTAAACCCAGCTCCTAGACTCTCCATTAAAGATTCTCCTTTGCCAGTGAGCCGCAGGCAGGATGACAGTTGACTTTCAGATAGTGGGCCAGTGCCTGCAGCTCTGAATAGCAAAGGGCACTCTATCAGTGAAGGGACCCGGTAGGTCACTGTGATGAAAATGAATTGCAGCAGCAGTAGACATAGAGAAGTTGAGTTTGGAGATAGCTCAGTACACTTCCCATCTGGGAAAACCAACCCACGTTTGCCTGCCTACCTGGTGAGCAGAGCCTAAGCTACCACTGCCATACATGGCTAAACTCTCTTATCCAATCAGGACTCAGATCTGTGGATGCCTCAGGTGAGAAAAGAGACTTCAAAGTGGAGATGGCAGATGCTCACACTTTCCCATGGTGTGCGGGAGGCCAGATGGAGCTAGGAAGGAAGGAGAAGCCAGGGGACGTGGGTGAAGGTCAAAAACTGTCCACCAATTCCGTGGACAGTTTAGCCTCCAGGGTTCTGTTTGCTCCTCATCTTCTCTTCTTCCCCTCTTCCTTCTCCTCCTCAGCTGCTCTTCCTTCTCTTCTCCCCTCTTCATAGCCTTCCTCCTTTTGGAGACAGGGTCTTTCTGTGTAGCCCAGACTAGCATTAAACTCACTATCCTCCTGACTCAGCCTCCCAGGTGCTGGGATTGTAGGCATGGATCACCGTACCACACAACCCCTCACATCCTCTGTGGCTCCTTAGATGTTTGCATCATCTTCCTTCTGAGAACACTCTGCTGAGTTCTCATTTGAGTGCTCAGATATCTCTTCAGTCTCACCCTGTCTCGGCTTCCTTTTCCCACTGCAAATGTTGTGCCTGTAGTGACCTTTCCTGCTCCGCACTCTCTGGTCCACAACCTATTTCTGAGCCGCCTTTCCATGCATGCCATGTCATTAACTCCGTATATCCTCACAACTCCAGTATTCCTATCTCAGTCGCAAATCCCTCCTTGGTGCTAGATTCCTGTATCCTAACTCTCCATCCTTATGTCCCCTTCACACACCTTCAAACCCACCTCCTCAGCATGCCAGCAACTCTCACAGCCTTGGGAGCATTGGACTACCTTATCATACCTTTAAAAAAAACCACCTTCAGTCCTTGAGAGCATGTAGCAAATGTTATCAAGGAACAGAACATTTATTTTAAAAAGAATGATTAGTTTCATTCATTTAATATTTGGCATACAATAAACCGGGTACATTTAAAGCCGCACAGAAGGGGGAGATGTAGTGGGCAGCTGTTCTAGCTATGACCTTGAAGCACCACCCCTAGTGAGGTAGCAGGTAACTGTTACACCTGCCTATGACCTTGAAGTTCATGCTCCTGGGGCATGGCTGCTCAGGGACCCTTAAGACCTGGCATGCACATACGCTGGCTCTCTTTGCTCCCTCATGGTTCTGGATGCTGGGACTGACCAGGCAGATCTTGGAAGAAGATTGGCGTGGGCCATAGCTCGGCTTTCCCGGACCCCACAATAAATACCCGTGCTATAGTGGGTAATTTACCCCCTAATAAATTCCCTTGCTCATTAAATAGACTCCGTGGATTTCTCGAATTAGAGGTTGCAATCTGTGTGTGTATCTTTTCAGCTTTCAACGCTGTCAGGAGAGAGAGCTTGGTCACAGTCACCACACATTCTTTCTTCATGTTCCCGAGTCTTGCCTCCCTTCCTCCCCATCCCATTGCTAGGTAGTCCCTGATCTAACTTCTCTCACAGATGGGCTCCCGCGTTACATCACTTGCATTTGTTTTGGACTTGGCTTCTTTTACTCCTCGAAATGATTCTCAGATTTCCCTGAGTTGCTTTCTACCCCGGCAGCCCATTCCTTCTCACGCTGAGTGGTGTTCTACGGTACTGGTGTGTCACTGCCTGTTCATTCATTCATCTTCTGTTGGAGGCTTGGGTTATCTTCAGTTTCTGTTTCTTACCAATTAAGCAGCTATAAACATTTGCAGAAAGGTCCTTGTGTAGACTTATGCTCTCTCTCATTTCTCTTGGGTAAGTAAATAATAATGGCATTAATGGATTATATGGTCATGGTGTGTTTGCCTTCATAGGAAATGACCAAACTTTTCCCAAAGTCTATGTTATCTTATAGCTATCAGCTTCCTATTGTCTGCCACTTCACCAATACTCAATATAGCCAATTGTTTTCATTATAGCCCCTTGAATAAAGAGTGCCATATCTTTTGAGCTTTGGGGCTTTTAAGAAGATTTATTTTTATGTGTGTGTATGTGTGAGAGAGGGGGGGAGAGAAAAGGAAATGGAGAGAGAGAGAGAGAGAGAGAGAGAGAGAGAGAGAGAGAGAGAGAG
>CABHPH010125427.1:5393-16050 GCA_902168325.1 Peromyscus nudipes
ACAGGTTTTCTTGGTATAACAACCCTGGCTGTTCTGGAACTCTCTTTAAAGACCAGATGGTCTCAAACTCACAGAAATCTGCCTGCCTCTGCCTCTGCTGGGTTTAAAGACGTGCAGCACCACTGACTGGCCTAAATCTAGATTTTTTTTTTTAAATGTAGTCCAGGCTGACCTCTGACTGGTAATCCTCCAGCCTCCACCTCCTTCAGGAAATCTTACTAGTGCGGGACACCACAAGAAAGTTACTTTTAGTACACAGAGGTGTGTAATGTGCATATACAGTGAGATTTATTTTCGAATGGCCCATGACTCAAATTATAAAACAATGTAAATGAATAGTATCCTCTCACTTGAACAGTTCAGCTCAGTGGGATCTGTTTACTAGTTCATACAGCTTCCCGTGTGTGTGCCAGGGACCATACTTAGCACTCCACATCTACCAACCAATGAAACTGGCTCCACCTAGACACACAATTTAGAGGATCTGAGAAACAAAGTTTCCACTACGGTACAGCAAAGGCCTGTTCTTGCTCAGTTTGTTTGTTTGGTTTTGAGACAAAGTCTCACTATGCAGCCTTGGACTACAAAGTGTGACCTGGAACTCACTCTGTGGGCCTTGAACTCACAAGAGCCATCTGCTCCTGCCTCCTAAGTGCTAGGATTAAAGACATGTGCCACCACACCCAGATTTTCAGCTTTTTAAAACTTGTTATTTTTAGTTCTTTCCTTTTAAAATGGCTTGAGTATATTTTTAAGTGTTCTGTAGACTCAACAATGGACAATAGAAATGGATCTTTACAGAGATGATTTATTGAAATACAAAGTTGCAGAATGGAAATTATGGCTGATCAGAGAATCCTTGAGGATGCCTTGTCAACGCTAGCCTTGCCAATTATTATATTAAGAATGTGGGTATCTTCAAAACCATTCTTACTTTAACTCTAAAGAAAGCAGCTTTGGCATCATTATAGAGCATTTCCAGTGCAGAGGCAAATGCTCTTTGTATGCTTTTCCTGACTTCGGTTTAGTTATTTTTGGGGTGGGGGAATTTCAGTTGTTTAGGGATCTGTGTGCCTTTTTGGCCACAGAGGTGTATCCCCTCATTGCAGATTTATCCTCCACAGGGGTCCTGTTTCTGCCAGGTCTGCTGCAACGAGCTTTGATGCCCCTGAGTGTGTGTGTTTCTGTCTGACTCCTTGTGCAGGACAATGCTTTCTGCCTGCTAATTTTATGTAGATAATTTGGCCCTGTCTGCAGTGTTTAAGACAAAGGAGAGGAACTGATTTCCTTCCCCAGAAGAGCAGTCATTGAACTCACACCATCCTACTGAGAGCATCCTGAGATGGTCAGGAAGGATCAAAATTACCCTCTTGCAGCACTGAGAGGGTGCTCTGGATCTGGGTGGCTGGGGAGGCCCAGGTTGCAAGGCATGTCTGAACAGGTTGCTTTCCTCCTATTGGAATCTCTTATCAGCATCAGTGACTTTTATGGAGCTGGTTAAGTGCAGAGAAGAAGGGCTGGGAATGGAATGAGAGGCATCAATCCTGCGGAAGTGGGCCCCTGAGGGCAGAAGAGAAACCTTGCAGAGCCGAGTGTCTGGTTGTTGGTGAGGGCTCTGCCTATGCTGCAAGCTCTCAGGTGACTAAGGATTTGTGAAAGGTCTGTAAATATATAGTGACCTTACAGCCCAACCCCCAACTAGTGATTTACTTCCAGGGAAGAGTCTGTCTCCTTTGGCAATGCTGGGAGCAAAGTGTAGCCTATGACTGACAGCCAACCCTCAGGGCCAGACTTTTTGGAGAGCCTCTTCTGGACTTGTACACTCAAGTGCCTGCCTGCATCCTCCTCCCAGGTGATGCCAGATGTGAGCTGTTGAGGGCCAGATAGTCTTCAAGCATCTCTTACCCAGACACTACAGGTTTGGGGTAGAAATGAGCATCAGTCGCTTGCCATTCTGTTTCCTGACGCCTCACTTGTGGAGTGTTTTTTTTTTTTTTTAATGTGCCCAGGAAGCTGTTGTTCTCTAAGGTACAGCTGCAACAGAAGGGCCACAGCACCTTTTCTGAACTTCTCAGGCCCAGATGCCATTAAGAATTCAGATTTTTCTCCCCAAGGACAGTAGTCCACACAGCTCATACACTGACCATGATATAGTACAAAGGGCATCAGAATACCTGGGTGTTTCATTGCATCAGAAATGAAACCTTAGTACACACAAGACTATTTTTCTTCCTTCTTTCTTTTTTAAAAGATTTATTTATTCATTATGTATACAGTGGTCTGCCTGTGTGTATGTCTGCAGGCCAGAAGAAGGCATCAGATCTCATTATAGATGGTTGTGAGCCACCATGTGGGTGCTGGGAATTGAACTCAGGTCGTCTGGAAGAACAGCCAGTGCTCTTAACCTCTGAACCATCTCTCCAGCCCAAGACTATTTTTCTTTACTTCCACTTAGGCTGACAAATTAATTTACAACTTCCTATGTATAAAGGATTATGGTTTATATTATTGCTCATAAAAATTGTCAGTATCCATACACATCATTGTGAATTCACTTCCTAAAAGTTCCATAGTGTTAGCTTGGTGTGGTGCCCTTTGGTACACTGTATGGTACAGTCCAGATTTATTCTGCTCCGCAGGGAGCCAACTGATCCCAGTGGCATTTGCTGAAGAGACTTTCTTTCCCTATGGAATTGCCACCTTGGGCTTTCCATCCTATGTCCCTCGAAAGGACTTTGACTGAAGTTTTATGACAAGTTCTGAAACCAGGTAGTGTGAGTATCCAAACTTTGTTGTTTTTTTCAAAGCTCTCTTGGCTGCTCTAGATCATTTATTTGCCTGTGTCTACATGTTTTAGTGTCAGCTTCTATAAAGGAGAAAAAAGTGGGGGGTGGGGAGAGGAGGAAAATGTAGAGGAGGAAGAGAAGATGGAGGAGGAAGAAGAAAAGAAGGAAATAGAAGTTGGGATTACATTGAATCTACAGATCAATAGAGGAAAATTCAAGTTTTGCTGCCCCAGAGTCTTCCATCCATAATCATGACACATTCCTCTGCTTAGTGTTAGATTGAAGAGGCTGCTTTGTAGAGGGAAATTAGCCACCTCTTTTATCCTATTTATTACCTTCCATAAGCTGGTAAATTCCTAGAGTATGCACTACATGTGTGCCTGGTGGCCGCTGAGGTAGAAGGTTTCTGATACCTTGGAATTGGAGTTACAGAAAATTATGAACTACCATGTGGATGCTGAGAACCCAACTTAGATCCTCTGCAACAGCAGTAAGCATCCTTAACTGCTGAGCCATTTCTCCAGGTCCTAAAAGGATCCTAAAAGCTGAAAATGCTTCACATTTATTTTCTGGTTTTTTTTTTAATTTCCTTTTTTTTTTTGTTTGATTCAGGGATATGTAGTCCAGTATGATCTAGAATTCTTGACCCCCTTGCCTCCATATTCTAAGTGCTGGCATTATAAACCTGAGTTACCACGTCTAGCTTAACACATCATCTTTCTAACTATGTAGTAGTAGAGGCAATCTAACAGCAATAGGTTGTAACTAGTTAAGTGAATTACCATGCGGGTATTAGGTGTCCTTTACTTACACAGCCATCAGAAACATCTAGAAAGAGTTTTCAGTTTATCAGAAAGCACTTATAGTACAACATGGGGCTTAAATAAGGAACCCAAAACTGTGTGCCTGGCATGATCAGAGAGCGTCCTGTAGGACGAAGTAAAAAGAATACTATCAGAATAATATGTCACAAGTAGATGCTCCCCTTGTGGGGCTCTATGCAGGGCTGTAGTTTTTTGATGTTCTTCCATCAGCATTTGACTGTTCTGTGTGTGCACAGATGCATGTATGCATGTTCCTGTATGTATGTGTGTGTGTACATGCACATATATGTGTAAGTACATGTGTGTGGCACAGATTAGCCTTAGGTGCCATTCTTCAGGAGCTAATCACCTTTTAAAAATGTATTTATTTTATGTCTATTGGTGTTTGGTCTGTTCCCATGTCTTTGCATGGCATGTGTGCCTGGTGCCCACAAAGTCTAGAAGACAGTGCTGGATCTCTTGAGACTAGAGTGACAGAGGGTTGTGAGTTACCATGTGAGTGCTGGGAATCAAACCAGGGTCCTTTGGAAGGGAAGCCAGTGCTCTTAAACACAACTTAGGGTTTTGTTTTGTTTTGTTTTTGAGACAGGATCTCTTATTAGGAATTGGAACTGGCCAATTAGGCTGGGCTGCATGGTCATCAAGCCTCAGGAATCCATCTGTCCCAATCTCTCTAGCAATAAGATTACAAACATGTACCCCCATGCCTGGCTTATATGTGGGGGCTGAGGATCAAACCCAGGTATTAACTCTTGCAGGGCAAGTATATTATCAACCGAGTCATCTCCCCAGCCCCCACCATATGATTCTTAGATGGAAAAGTTCAGAAAGGCACCATACATACAGCTATCTGACATACAGTACACGTGTTTCTTGCCTACCTCCACTGGGAATCTCAGTTTTTTAAAGATCTGGACGTTAGTCTTCACCATTTTAAGAATGCACAACAGCATGTTACCTTTCTAGGGAAATTCTTTGTATTCACACCAGGTAGAGAAGCCATGGAGACACCAAAGAAACAAATAATCCCATCCAAGTCCAGCTTGGTGAATCAGTGAGTTCATTGGAGTAACTTACACAAACATGAATGACTTGGAGAGTTGCATTGCTGCAAAGACCACCCCATTATGTGTGATGATCCACAAAAGCTATATGATTTTGCTGCACAATCTGCTACATTGGTGTTGACTGCTAACATAATCTCAGAGTGAGACCTCGTAAATTTTGTAAATTTTATGAACCCATGAGTCTTTTAAACTTCTTGCTAGTTTCAAAAGCCTCATGAGCCTGGTGAGTCCCTGCCCAGCCCTGAGAGAATGTTACCATCAGGAGGAAACAGCTATACAACAGTACCTAATAAATATTTGTCGAATGAATAGTGAGGTGAGAGCATGTTTGCAGGTTAAGGCTGCATGGTGCTGCTCAGAGCAGCTGATCTGGAGTCCTACCTGAGCCCTGCCCTGGCCTGTGCTCCTTAGTCTAGAAGTCTCGTTTAAAAAAAAAAAGACTTACTTTTTTTATTATTTTATTTATGTGTATGTGTTTGTAAGTATATGCACACAAATGTAAGTGCCACAGAAGTCATATTCCCCCAGAGCTGGGCTTATAGACAGTTGTAAGCCACCTAATGTGGGTGCTGGGAATCAAACTCAGGTCCTCAGGAAGACAGTATGTTCTCTTGACTGCTGAGCCATCTCTCCAGCCCTCATTTTCTCATGTACGGAGGGAACAGAAACAGCTCTTAGAGACAGCGCTGAGGAGCAGCAGTACGCATTGTGACGCACTCTCATTCAACTGGACCTGAAGGTGGTGGTAACCGTTACCGGGCTCATCAGTGAGGAGAGGACCCCTGAGACTCTGGGACACCCTCCTTTCCTGCAGGGCTTTCAGGTGATGACACAGGTTCCATCAGCAAATTCCAGGCTCAACTGGGCATGCCGATCTATACCTGTCATTTTAGAATTTTGAGGCAGATGGATCATCATGAATTCAAGGCCAGTCTTGGCCACAAAGTGAGACATGTCTCAAAACAAACAAACATGTCCAACTAGATAATTCAAAGTGGGTGAAGATTCATGTTGCCAAGTGTGACAATCTGAGTTTGATGCTCAGGATCTACATACTGGAAGGAAAGAACTGACTCTCACAGGTCATACAGGTTGTACACACACACACACACACACACACACACACACACACACACACACTATATATATAAAATTACAAGTAAGTTGCAAATAAATAAATAATAAATAAATAAATAAATAAATAAATGAATAAATAAAAAAAATACATCCCAGCTTAAAGGACTCTCAAGCCCCCCTTCCCCTACCAAAAGAAGACAGGACCTTGGATTCTTCTCACTCTGAACCTAGTTAGGCTCTCTGTTTATAGAAAATTATCCAGTAAGTCACTAACCTCAGTGTTTTGAGATACGGTAGTGCTGAGGAGATATTCAATCACACTGTGAACCCGGAGTTTGCATTTGTGTTAATTAAATAAAATTAACCTTGGGTCAGGAGGCTGAGTTAGTAACTAGTTGACAGAAAGCAATCATAGAGCATCAGAGGGCATCTGGAAGAGATAGAGAGACACACAGGAAATATTAGGGAGGGATTTGGAGTGGTGTGGCTCTTCTTTTTTTTTTTTTTTTTTACCAAGTGGAAGGATGCTCTTTCTTTGGGAGATACCAGCAAGGAAAGAAGGTTAGCTAGTTGCGACCCAGCCTCTCTGAGTTAGTAGGTTTTCACCCCAGTTTTTGAATCTCAAGTCTTATTTGTAAATAGAATGATAGAGATTTAGTTAAAGCTACCTTTAGCAGCAGGGACAGAGCCAGTGCCTGCAGGAACAGAATCCTCCCAGGCTGCCACCTGAATGGCTGGGCTGCTGCTAGAGAAGCAGGCCGGTAACTGTGGAGTTGCAATTGCTGGCTGAAATAGCAGTAGATAAGGCCCAGCCACTGTGCTGGAGTTAAAAGAACCCAGTGGTGGGATATTGAAGCCTGGCTATGGAAAGAGTGAAATGTACTTAGCAATGTGAGGTGCCACACTACATATGCTAAGAGTGGCTTCTGAAGGGGACAGAGAATACTCACAAGGAATATGGGTTGTAAACTTTCAACTTTTTGCTAGCTCCGAATCTGTAAATACATTGGTACTTCCGTGGCTAATGCACTGCTCTTTCTAGGAAGGTTACAACATACAGTTTAGCAAATGGCTTGGGCCTAATTTCCTTCCTGGGGCCTCAAACTCTCTGGCCAAAGAGGGGTGGATGTCACCACAGCAGGCGGGGATTCACGCTGTCTCTGCCACCACCTCAGTCTTCTGCCCTTCACTGTCATGGTGGGCTCAGGTCTCCCGAACAGGGGAGCAGGGCTTTGCAGCCCTTCTCATTTTGTCTTGGTCCTGGTTACGTGGAGACCCTGGACCACATCCAAGAGGTGATGGAAGCTTAGGGGAAGGAGCCTCTTTCCTGCTTTTAGAAATGTGTGGCTTTGAACTTGGGTGAGGTGAGCACCGTTTCTTTCTGAAGATTGGATGGTTCTGGATGCAGCTTTGTGGTGGGCCTGACCTCTCACTGATTCATACTATAAATATTTGTTGAGAACTTTTTATATAACCAGCTCCATAACACTGTGATAGTGTAAAGGGACAAGTGGATGGGAGGTCCCATGGAGGAAGGGGCCAGTGTGGAGCCTGAGAGAAGAGGAAGCCAGCCAGGCTAATGAGACATGTGGTTGCCATGGTCCTGAGGCCAGAGCTAGGGTGTTACTGAGGGGATGTTTAAGATGTTTTAGATATGAATTGGAGAAGTAAAGGGGCATATAGGTTTGTGAAAACCCTCTCTGAGTCACATTCAGTTGTGAAGACCAAAGGCAGGATGTGGAACCCAAGAGGTCAGTCAGGAAGAAGTATGCCCCCAGAAAGTACACAACCAGGACCCCAGGACTTGGGTGGGGCACAGAGAGAACCTAACAAAGGAGAAGAGAGGGAAGGATAAGAGGGATGTGATCCATAGCGTAGGTGCTGGCAGGTGTGTCCTGAACGTTAGAGCAAGCATTCAGGAGTGATAGAGGTATCAGCCATGTTGAGAAGCTGGCTGAGATCCAGTCTGGAACCTGGCCACTGAATTAGGAGGGCAGTAGGAATCCAGTGTCAGGCCTTGATAGTATGTGGGCATGAGGAGCAAACCTGAAGCTCTGGAAGATATGGCTCCTTGGCATGCCAGGCAGAGACTCCAAGCCGCCTTGAGGACAATGTTGCAGTTAAGGCAGAAAGAAGCAGGGACAGTCCGGGCAGTGGTGGCTCACGCCTTTAATCCCAGCACTCGGGAGGCAGAGCCAGGCAGATCTCTGTGAGTTCGAGGACAGCCTGGTCTACAGAGCGAGTTCCAGGTAGGCCCCAAAACTACACAGAGAAACCCTGTCTCGAAAAAAACAAAACACAAACAAACAAACAAAAGAAGCAGAGACAAAGCAAGGTACAGGGGAAAGGAGGGTTTTCGAAAAGCAGAGTCACAGGCCTGCTGTGAGCTGATGGCCCCAGCCAGGAGGTAGGGGTGAGGAGTGTCCTGGGTGTGAGATTGGTGCCTCATCTCCCTGAAGGGCAGAGGAGTCACAGAATAGCTACCAGAGACCCACAGCCTGCTGCTGTAGCAGCATGATCAGACTGCAAATTATTTCCACAGTGAAGAGTGAGAACAGCTCCTGGGGTGGCTGGGTGGGGGTCCAGAGAGAGGGGGCAGGATTTTTGTTGACAGTCTTTAGTGATGATAACTAAAGGTGGGCAGCCTGGGGTCTGGCGCTCAGTGGATGAGCCCCTGAGTATGAAGGTGCCTTGGATCAGGGAGTACAGACATGTTCTTTAGTTGTTTTTCTAGTTGAGTATTCTCTACTTTGGGGGCAGACTCAGAGCAAGTGCATAGACACATGATCAGTTTTGGGGGTCAGCCAGAAAGTGTAGAGAACAGAGAGAGGCAAGGGAGGGGGTGCATGAGAATGAGGACACCCTGGAGAAGCTGAGGGAGCTGGAAGCCGAGGCAAGTGCATGTCTGTCTGTGTGGGTGTCATGTGGGTATGTTTGTGCTGATAAAGGATGGGAACAGCATTGGGTTCGAAGTTTTTTTTTTTTTTGTGTGTGTGTGTGTATGTGTGCATCTTATGAAAGAGAATCTGAAGGGCAGAGTTGAGGGTGAGCAGCTTGGACTTGGAGGTAGTGTGGTTATTGATGATATGAGGAATGAGGCTATGATAGGGTAGGGGTGTCTCCGTGGGACTAGGACTACCCACTAGGGTACTGGAGGAGTCCAGAAGGGTCTCACGATAAGCAGTACAAGAGAGGGCTAAGACTGTGGGTGAGCCATGCTTGAAAGGATACGGGAAGGACAGAATCTGATGTGTATGAAGAAAGGAGGTTAGAACGACACCCACCTTGGCCAGGGAGTGATGGGATACGAGGGAGAAGATGGCCTGAGGGGAGGCAAAGAAGCGATGCCACCACGTTCAGAACACTTACAGGGAACAACGTGCCCTATATTTCGTTTCTATTAAGGGTATGTTTACCAGGTGTAGTGGCGTGCTCTTATTCAGCCCTTGGGAGGTGGAGGAAAGAGGATTAGGGGTTCAGGGTCAGCCCCAGCTGTGTGAGACCTGGCCCCCCCCAATAAAGACAAACCAAACCAAACAAACAACAAACAAACCAAAAAAGATAATGTTTGCCACATGTTTGCTTTATTAAAAAATAAAAATAAAGACTGTATTATCCAGCTTGCCTGGGATGGCAAAATGACACCGACTGGGTGGATTTGATAGCAGAAGTTTACGTCCGTCCTACAGCTCCAGAGGCTGGAGTTTCCAGCTCAGGATGCTCCTGGTGTTAGGCAGAGGTCCTCTTGTTGTGTTCACATGACCTTTTGTGTGTAGTTGGAGGGGCTATAGAGGACCCGGGCTCTCTGATCCCACACTTCTTATAAGGACACTGATCCCATTAGATCAGAATGCCCCTCCCCCTTCAGGCCCCATGTAACTTTAAAGACCTCCGGATAGGCCTTATTTCTCAATAGTCACATGTGAAGTTATGGCTTAAGTCTATTGATTCTGGATAGGGTACACAATTAAGTTCACAGCAGACATCTACCACTGACTGGGCTGGACATCGGCTGAGGGATGGGTGTTTGAGGAATAAAAGGGGTTGTCAGGTAGATTAGGGAGGGAGAGGGGAAAAGAAGCAAACTGCACTACTGCTCAGTCTGATGCTACTGCAGAGTGCACTGTAGGACTAGCGGTACATCCAGTGACTGGGCAAAGTGTAGACAGACATCTGAAATGAATATGGCCGCTAACTAGTCTTTGAATCTTTATAACAGCATTTCTACGTCACTGGCCATGCAGATTTGTCTGGTCCCATCATACATCTGGCATCATGACATCCCCAAATCCATGAGGATAGAGGAGTGAATAAACTTTATTTTGGGAAAATGTCAATTCCTTCTTGGAATTTCTCTCCCCACTTCACCTCTTCAATACTCTCTTCTTCCAAAGCTTGCCAGTAAGACAGGATATCCAAAATCATGGCCATAGATTTTTCTTGAGAAGCTTGCACACATTCACTTGCACACATACTTCCTCTCTGTAATACTTTCTCCTAATTCTTTACTTTGTCTCATCTCTGAGATCTTTCTTGGATGGTGCCAAGAGTTGGAAAACACTTGGTTGAGACCATGTGGATACTGGGCACTGTGCTGCAAGTACCAGATACTCATTTCAAAGCCTTGCTGTGGGAAGCTCATTAACATTGCTAAACGCTAGTTACACATTGGATGGTGTTTATATCTATTGGGTTAAGCAAATGTGCTGCTAAAATTAATTTTGTCTATTAGCTGTTACCTTTGAAAAGTACATCTACAGCCAGCAAGATGGCTCAGTGGGTAAGAGCACTTGTCATGAAACTAAATAAAAATTTAAAGAATGAACCTACTAGGAGAGGAGAACTCTCATTGCAAAAGGGTTCTGGCATGTCTGTAGCACTGATTTTTTTTTTTTTTTTTTTT
>CABHPH010125428.1:0-43825 GCA_902168325.1 Peromyscus nudipes
GAAGTGCTTGAGCTGTGGTCAGCTGACCCCAGTGGGCAGTGTTTGTATCTTCTCCTCACTGGTTCAGAGAAATGATGACTGGTTTCTTAGAAAAGTTCTGGTTAAAAAAAAACAAAAACAAAAACATGTGTATGGAGAGAGGGCTCAGAGGTTAAGAGCACTTGCTCTTGCGGAGGACCCTGGTTTGATTCCCAGCACCCACATGATGGCTTACAACCATCCAAACCCCAGTTCCAGGGGATCCAACGGGTATGCATGTGGTATACATACATGCATGCAGGCAAAACCATTCATACATGTAAAGTAAAATAAATAAATCTAAAAAAAAATGTTAAAAGGCATAGCTTCCTTTATAGTCACTAAATGCAGTGCTCTGTCATTGGGTGGCAGCTGTTCTCTGGCCCTGTGGGCTTTGTTCACAGAAGCACAGTTCCTATTCACAGTGGAAAGTGAATTAACCAACCCTAGTGGGTGACCCTGCTTTTCTCTGCTGCGCTAGTTCAGGCTCTCAAGAGCCCAGTTTTCTGCTTCTGCTCCTTATAAAGACCACTTAACTTCTTGGAGCCTGCCACATGCCTCGGACTGACTCTTATGACTGGAATTTGGGCACACAGCATGCCACTGATTTGTGACACCCAATGCCTAAAAGACATTTAATGCAAGAAAATGTAGTTGTGTTATATGAACTGCTTTCTCTCGGTTTTTAGGTATATATCTTTACAACGGGCATCCAATAAGACGAGTGGATATCATGGGAACTGTCGTTAGCGTGAGAGAAAGGGATGCTTTCTACAGCTATGGAGGTAAGAGCAATCACCTCAGAAACTGAGTTTACGTAGACAGTCCCCACTCTGCTGAAAGGTGAAGTTTTAGCGGCCCTCATGTTTGCGAGCAGCTGGGGCCTCACCAAACCGAGCGCTCTGTTAGAGTCCCGTGTCTGGATGAAGTAAATGAGGCCACAGGTAAAAATGATACTGGTGATGCTGTGAGGTGCCCGCTGCTGGGGAGGGAGGAGGTTGGAAGAATTGAAATGCTGTGGTGTCGGGTCACCAATGGTCAGAGAAGACACCCAACACCTGTGACACAGCTGTGCAGGGCCAAGGACAGGACGTGCTTATCGAGACCCCTTTGAAAAGAGGCCCAGTAAATGTAAAAACTGACCTGTTTAGAAGAGTGTAAAAATCATTTTTTAAGATTTATGTCCAGAACAGTCAGGGAAGAGGAAAAAAAAAAAACACTCTTTTTGTTACTCAAAATGTAAATATCTGTTATCAGACTTGCCTGTTCCTCGTCATAAACTAATACAGAGCCTTTGTCTTTTGGACACCAACGAATTGCTAGAGTGTGCTTTATTATAGTAGGTCTTGCTTTGGTGTGTGTGGGGGGGATGTTAATGTAAGTATCTTTTTCTAAAAGATTTTACTTTTAGTTATGTATGTGTGTGTGCGCGTGCGTGGTTGTGTGCTTGTGAGTCAGGGTGCCTCAGGAGGCAAGAAGAGGGTGTCAGACTCCCCAGAGTTGGAGCTATAAACAGCTGTGAGCCACCAAGTATGGGTGCTGGGAACTGGAACCCAACTCTGCTCCCCTGGAGAGCAGTAAGGGCTCCTAACCGCTGAGCCATCTCTTTAACCCCAATGCAAGCGTCTTATTTTGTTACATTCTCACATTAGCTGAACAACCAAGATTCTCAGACCTAAGAGGCCATGACAGATGTTTGGAGGGAGCGGGATTTGAGGTGCAGACCTTTGCTCTGATTGACATCATCACCTTTTGTGGCATTTCCTGCCGACTGTTCTCTTGATGTACATGGGGAATAAATAGTAGGAGTTGAATTTTGTGTCCTAGAACGTTTGATTGACACTGTCAGTGTCATTGCATCTCTCCATTGTCAGTGTCATTGCATTTCTCCAACATCTGCCTGTTTTCCTGAAGGTGAGTGTCCCTGTGCTTAGAAAAGAGCATGTTTGAGATGAAATCTCCCCCTCGGCAAGCTCCCCCCAACCCGCGCGTGCGCACACGTGTGTGTATTTTAAATGTTGCCAGGCATCCCTCTCCTGACTCTCTCTGCTTTATTTTACCAAAGATGTTGGTCCCGTTTTTCTCCAGGACAGCTCAGCAAGCGGGTGCTAAGCTCCTACGGTATGCCCAGCTGTGGGCAATGCATTGTCTGTAGTACAATACAGCACTGCTCTCCAAGTCCCAGAGATGACATCATCATGTCTTTCAGCTACAAAGCACTTTTTACATTCATCGTTTCATATTATTCTCCTCGTTTTGTTTAGAAATAGGAAGGACAAGTATTTCCATTTTGCGGCTGAGAAAACTATGACTCACTTAACTTTCTAAGGTTCTGTTGGGAGAGGCTTATGAGCCCATTTGATGGGTAACTGGCCCCAGTGTGCACTATTGTGCATAGAGATCACATGGCTTTTCTCTCCTGCATCCCCTTCTCTCTGGGCTCCCCTGACCCCAGTCATCCAGAGTTGATGTTTTCAGATCAAATATAAAAGACTGTTGGGGATTTCAGTTCTGGCCTGAGAATTGGGTCTGATTTAGGCTTGTGACATAAAGGGACTTCACTTAGCTCACTTCCCCACCATGGAAACATTCAAGGAGATATGTTTGGCTCTTCCCTAAGAAGCCTTTCCCTCCAAGTGGGTGTTGTGAGAGCATGACATGTCTGTGGGCTGCAGGAAAACAGCAATGTGGAAGTAATTAAGAGCAGAAAGGCTTTTGCACTCAGTTCTTGTGTGGCCAGTTGAAGCAGAGAGTCACTTTTCTCCCTGCTGTCTACAGGCCCAGCACGGCTTTCCTTGTGCCCCTCTGACTCACGGCAGGCCTGTCCTGTGGTGTTTCTGGCCACGCTGACTCATCCTGGTATCACACTGGGGAAGGATGTGGTGTGGCTTTGTAATGATTCTCCTCTTCTAGGGCACTCAGCAGCAGGCCTCAGGAACTATGCTACATGAGAAGTGACAGGCCAGAGAAGTCGGGTTTGGTGGCAGTGCCCGCAGTACACAGAGTCCTGGCAGCAACTGGAGCTCTGAGGTGGCTCTCAAGAGGCTCGGGTTAGACCAGGATAACCTCACATCCCCTAGAACAAATGTTCACTCATTTGCTATTAGCCTTGCTTCCAATATAAACAAACACTTTCAGCCAGCTGCAGTGGCTCCTGCTGGTAATCCCGGCACTCATGCAGCAGAGACAAAGGATTACTGCAAGCTGGAGGGCAGCCAGGGCTGCATAGTGAGTCCAAGCCAGCTACAGAGTAAGACCCTGTCTCTTTTTGTTTTTGAAATTTATGTGATAGTTAATGTTCACATTGAATGTAGGTGTCTTCCCTCATACTTCCAAAGATTCTGCTACTAGCATTTAATGTTTTAAAATCATTTCTATTGAAATATACTATTTAGTTTTTATATATGTAAAATTTATAAGGTATAGGGATTTGTATTTTACTGTAAGGCATGCGTATCTTTCAACAGTGAGGACCTAGGTCTTCATTATAACCCATTAATCTCATATACTGTGTTGTTACAATTTATTTAACCAACTACACACTTACAAATGTTGTTTATATTTATGTTCCTATTTTCAACGTTATAAGCACTACTTTAGTGAGCAATGTTATTCAAGATGTAGATATCTGTGCACTTGTTATGTCTTTCTCTGCCGAAGAATTTACTAGAAGTAATTGCCAAGTCAAAGGGTGTGTGCACTTGAAAGTCTGATGCATGCTTCCAATCTTGCTGTTTAGAAATGAGCTGCTGTTTATATGCCCACTCATAGCCAATGAGGGTATCAATATTTCACTATTTGTTTTTGTATTGGGGATTGAACCCAGGGCCTCATGCATGCTAGGCAAGTGCTATACAGCTGAGCCATTTCCTCACCCTGGTTATCAGTGTTTTTTACTGTCAATCTAGCAGTTGAGGAATTATTTAAACTTGATTTTCCATGGCAATTAGTGGATTTAGCATACTGGCATTTATTTATGTGCCACATATACATTTTCCGTGCATTGCACATCCCTTTTCTTTGGTGCTGCTTCTCTGTGGTTTTGGTATTTTTCTCACTAGTTTGTAGCAACTCTTTATATATTAAAGCAGTAACATGTATTGGAAAAGTTGCTGTCTGCTATTGGTTTTAGGTCAGCAAATGTATCAAGCTTTGTTTAATGAGTTACAGTTTTCAGATTCTGCTTTAGAAAGTCTTTTTCCTCCAGTTCTAAATCCAGAGCTAAAAGATGCTCACCATATCCCTTTCTCACATCGTTTACCTATTTTATGTTAAAAAATGAACTTATTTCACTATAAAGGGCAGTTTAATCTTCTGTCTTCAGAGATTTAAGCCAACAATAAAACATTTCCCCTTATATTCTGTATTGCATGGGCCTTTACAACAGTCTACTTGTTTTGCTTTGTTTTAATTATGAGGTCCACTACTCTGTGCTTAGCAACCTGTTTGGAGTTTGTCAGAATTCAGGCAGAGAAGATCCTGTCTTCCCTCAGCAAAGATCTCCAAGTTCCTCTCCAGTCACAAGTCCTAGTCTCATGGGAATTGTTTGATTTTTTTTTTTTCCTTTTGGCACTATAAATAAAATAAACCAGACCAGTTCTATTTTTGTGGCCAGGGTATAGTTCTTTTCTGTTGTAAAACTAAAGCTGGGTTCGGTGACGAGCTGGGATTGACCTGCAGAGGGGAGGATTGGGCAGAAGCCTTTCCACAGAGAAGCCCCTGAGCCAGGTGATACGGACCACTTTGCTTGGGCAATGAGCGAGCTAGTGAAAGTGGAGGCAACGGAAGGCTGAGCCCAGAGTGCCACTGCCTCTGACCACAGAGCACGGGGCCTTTCTTGTTAGAGAGAAGAGAGGCAGGTTATGGATGTGGGCACTCACTGAGGTTCCTTCGCACCTAACTTCCTGGGGATGCACTGTTACCAGACGAGATAAGCCTCATCACTACCATTGAGGTAGGGTGAGGGAAATGTCGAAAGTGTCCACTGGTCTCACGTGTTATATGCTTACAGGTAAGCAGCTCATACTGGTGTGTAGTGAAAGGTTGCTTCTGAAGACAGAGGGAGAGTTGTTTTTGTTTTGTTTTTTCTTTTTATTAACTAAATGTTTTCATTTATTTTACATCCCGACAGCACTTTTTCCTCCCTCCTCTCCTCTCGTTCCTCACCCCTCCCCCCCCCTCCCCCTCCACTCCCCGGGCCCCCCCACCCCGCTCCCCACTCATGCCTCCCCTCTGCCCCCCCATCCACTCGGAGGGAGAGTTTTTGTAGGGAGTTGCTCCACTAGGCTGTTGAGACTGTCCTCTTTCCGTCTGACTGAGTGTTGGTCAGCATGCCCAAGTCTCCCACCCACCCGCTGATGCTTCTCTTTCAGTGGATGATGCCACTGGGGTTATCAACTGCACCTGCTGGAAAAAGGGGAGCAATACTGAGTCTTCGCCAGGTAATTCTATTTGCCACATTCCTTCGATTTTCTGATAAACAAAGGATTTTGCTCAAGTTAGCTCATCAAACAACTGTCAGAGTGTTTTCACACTAAGCTGATGCTGGGTTGCTTTGGTGGCCCTGACACACTGTCCCCAGAGCTTTGGCTGGTGGTTGCATTGGTGGCCCTAACACACTGTCCCCAGAGCTTTGGCTGGTGGTTGCTTTGGTGGCCCTGACACACTGCACCCAAAGCTCTGCTGCTCTGGAACCTGATGCCATAGTAGGGAACAGCTTCTCCTACCTGCTTGCTCATGACTTTCTCCTAAGCATAGAGAATGAGAAAGGATTCCTGCAAATTTCTACAGTACAAATTTTACCTCAATGATTATTTTGCAAGTCAAGATATTGTAGCCTAATGGACCATCAGGTCAGAATCCTTGACCAAAGATTTTGAAGATTGTTCCTCCGACAAGGTTTCCACTAATGTCTCTGCTGCCATGATGCAGATTTTCTAAAAACTATCATGTTCAAACAAGTAGGAATCCAAAGCTTGTGACAGTAGAATTCCTTTGGAAGTTAGCCATTAGTAACATAAATCTTAAAATTGTACTTTGAACACACTGACTAACTGAAGCATTTGGAATTACATGAATATATTTCAATGGTGCTTTGTGTGTGTGTGTGTGTGTGCACGCGCGCGCGATTATTTTGGTGTGTGTGTGTTTGTGTTGCTAGGGATAAAATCTAGGGCCTTAAATATGCTGGGCAAGTGTTCTACCTTAGATTTACAGCCCCCAGCCCTCTTTTAGGGTTGGTTAATTTATTTTATGTGTATGGGTGTTTTACCTGTATGTATATCTGTATAGCACACACATGCAGTGCCTACAGAGATCAGAAGAGTTTGTTGGGTCCTCTGGAACTAAAGTTACAAAGGATTGTAAGCTACCATGTTGGTGCTTGGAATCCAACCAGGGTCTTCTGCAAGAGCAGAAAGTACTCTTAACCCCTGAGACATGTGTCTAGCCTCTTAAGTAACTCTTAAAGTTCTCTTGCAGAGAACTCATGTTCTGTTCCCAGCACCCATGTGGTGACTCTCAGCCATCAATAACTCCAGTTCCAGGGGATCCAAAGCCCTCATCTAATTTCCCCAGGCACCAGGTATGTGTGTGGTACATACAAATGCACTTAGGCAAAACATTAGTACACATAACAAAAATTTTTTTTTTTAATTTGGGTTTTCAAGACAAGGTTTCTCTATGTAGCCCTAGCTGTCCTGGAACTCCCTATGTAGACCATGCTGCCTTGAACCTGGAGAACATCCTGCCTCTGCCTCTCAAGTGCTGAGATTAAAGGTATGCACAACCACCGCCTGGCATAAAATTAATTTTTAAAAAATTAAGTTCAATTCATAATAACTGAAAGGGTGTTATGCAATGTTAGCGATCATTTTAGGCTCTGAGAAGTCACAGATTCTGGGACTCGCTTTTGTTCTGTTTGTAACATACAGGAAATAATGGCATCCACATGGGCTTGTCAGGTTTCTCGCTCCAGTATCTAACCTCCGCTTCTGTTGGTCCATGATGTATGTTGCAGGAATGTCTCATGTGTATAAGATTTCCTCTTTGTTTTTGCCGTCATGTGTCAGATTCCCAGCTTGCCTCTGGCTGTACTGACCAATGGCATGCTCTTTTGTTTAGTTTCCCAATGTACTTAGATTTAGAAATTAGCTATTTTTGTGTAACTTTAGCATTCCTACTCCTAATTTGAGAACATCTCTAAGGCCATGGCTCTGCTTTGCTTGGAGGCATTAGAGGTAGACTTAAGGCAAGAAATAAACCTGTACAACAACCAGATGTTGGGATTCTTGTACAGTTTAGATTACTAACTTAGTCTGTGGTTATGTAACAACTTTTCCAATTGCTGTGACAAAATACCTTACAAAAGGAACTTGGGTGTGGGGCACAGGTCCCCTATGTAGCCCAGGCTGGCCTGAACTCACTGTATAGGCTAGCCTTAAACTCACAGAGATCCACTTGCCTCTGCCTTCTGATTGCTAGGATTAAGTGCAAGTGCCACCATGCATAGTCAAAAGGAACTTAAGGGCTGTTACGTTTCAGCTCACAGTTGGCAGGGAGGCAGGCGAGTGGTGTACCTGGTCACACTACATCTGCAGGAAGCAGAGGAAGATGGATGCTGCTGTCCACTCACTTTCTCCTTTTTGTTCATCTTCAGTGGGGGATCCCAGCCCGGGGGATGATAGAGCTCACATTCAGGGTGGATTCCTTCTTTGGTTACACCTTTCTGGAGACATCCTTGTGGATACACCCAGAGTGTGTTTCTATGGGGATTTTAAAGCCAGTCCAGTTGACAATTGTTGTAGAATACTATTTCAAGGTATGTTATTTTTGTTTATGCTCTGGAACATTTGTTTAATGATGCAAAGATGTGTTTTATTAAATAAAATTCAGGGACTGGAGAGATGGCTCAGTGGTTAAGAGCACTAGCTGCTCTTCCAGAGGTCCTGAGTTCAATTCCCAGCACCCATATGGCAGCTCACAACTGTCTGTAACTCCAGTTCCCGGGAATCTGACACCTTCACACCAATGCACATAAAATAAAAGTTAAATAGATTATTTTTTAAAAAAATTCACCTGCAGTCAGGAGGCTGAGTCAGCAACTAGCTGACAGGGAGTGATAGGGAGGAGCCAGGTAAGAAAGAGTTTATAAGGAGGGGTGAGGAGACCCATGAGGGCTTTTTGGAGGATGAGAGCAAGGAGAGGAGGTGAGCTACTTGTTATTCAGCCTCTCTGAAGAGTAGAATTCCACCTCAACCTTTGACTCTTGAGTTCTTTAGCGGGAGAGAGGTTTAGTTAAGTTCCCTTCGTAGCTTTGTGAGAGTTGGAGCCGGAGAGAGCGGATTCCCTCCAGCTACAGCCCTTGCAGCCTAACCACTGCTGATAGCGGTGGAGTTGCAGTTGCTGATTCAGACAGCTGTGGCTGAAAAGGCAGCAACCATTTAAGAAAAGACAACAGTTGGCGCCCAATGTGTGGTGCCAGAATGTTTTGGAGGTTTTTGCTCTTTTCTTGGGGGGCCCACCACCCAGCTCTCAAATCACTCATGGAGGCTTATTCTTACTTTCGAATGTCCGGCCTTAGTGTGGCTCATTCTGGCCAGCTTCCCTTAACTTAAATTATCCCCATCTACCTTTTGCCTCTGGACTTTTCTTGTTCTCTTATTTCTGTAAGTCTTACTCTTACTCCATGGCTTTCTGGTTGTGTAGCCGGGTAGCTAGCCCCTGATATCCTCCTCCTCCTCTGGCTGTTAGATCTTAGCTCTCTCCTCCCAGTTTTCTCCTATATATATTCTCTGCTCTTCAGCTCCACCTATCCTTTCTGCTGTCTTGCTATTGGCCAGTTCTTTATTAAACCATGAGGTGTTTTACACAGGCACAATAACACAGCTTCACAGAGTTAAGCAAATGCAACATAAACAAAAGTAACACACCTTAAAATATTCTGCTACAGACAGTGAAGATTAGCCACTACAGTGCTGTTACACAGAATGCTCAGGCAGGTAATTTATTACAATTTGTTTCTCAGTCCTGGAGGTTGGAAATCCAAGATTAAGCATGGAAGGGTCTCATGCCCGGTAGAGGCCAGTCTCCACCTCCAAGATGGCTCCTTGAATGTTGCCCCCTCTGGAATGTTCCCCCCATGGCAAAATAGCAAAAAGAAAGACGCCCCTTGCAGAGCTTGCAGTAGCATTGACTCGTCCACACGGTCCTTGTCCTCTGAGTATCTCCCGTTCAGTCCCGCCTCCTAATACTCTTGTATTGTTGTTATGGTCTGAATGAACGTCTCTCAAAGGTCCCCAGGGTTGGCAGAAATGGAAAATATTGTAGACAGTAAGAGAGGAACTAATGCGATGTCCTAGGTCATTAGGGACATGCCATCGAAGGGGATTATGGTACCCTGCCTTAGTCTCTTCTTGCTTCCTGGCTCAGTATGTGACTTTCACTCTGACACACACTCTGCTATGACATGCTACTCTCATCACACACTGTAGAGATGGCCTGACCTTGGACTGGAACACCTAGAACTATGAGCCAAAAACCAGCTCTTTATTCCATAAGTAGTCTGAATCAGTGTTTCATTACGGTGATGGAATACTGACTAGTACAATTTGGGATATAGTTTCCAACACATGAGACTTGAAGGGTAGAAAATCATTCAAACCACAGAAGCATTATAAGTCATTTGCAGATTTATAGCTTGACTCACAATCTTTAATCAGAAGGTGCAGTTTGTCTAGCCACACCTGAATTAAATGGAGGGTGAGCAACCTTTTTCTATTAAGGGACAGAGGGTAAATATTTTCTGTTTTGTAGACATGATCTGCCTCACCTCCTCGACACTGCCATTTTAGCACAAAGTGGCCATGGATGATACATGGGACAATCAGGCATGGCTCTGTCCCAGTGAAACTAAACAGGCTATAGATTGATTTGGTCTGTGGTTTAGATACTGTTTTTGTTTTCTAAATTAACTTTTTTGGGGGGACAGGGTCTCACTATATAGCTCTGGCTGACCTCAAACTCACACTGGACCCTCTGGCTCACCATTGCTGGGATCAAAGGCGTGTGCCACCATATCCAGATTAATTCACTTTTTAAAGAAGTGGCATGATCAGGAACACTATGTAATTCCTGTACTTAGTAACAGTGATGTTTTAGATCAGCAGATTGGCTGTTCCTGAACACACCAAGAGGAAGATGTTTAAAGTTGGAAAGCTGTTGAACCACTGAGCAATTATAGGGTGTCTTCATTTAGAAGCAAGTATAAAGAGAATGGTAAATGTATCAGGAGGAAGCCTAGAAAGGTTCTCATCACGTTACACATGAAGAGGTATTTTTAAATTGCTCCCAACTCACTCATTCTCTCCTTTTAATGTAATTGCCCCAAGTTTAAAAGCTTTCTATTGGAAGGTGGCCAAAAAAGACAATTTTTTAAAAACAATTTAATTTGAGTCAAAATTATGTTTCAGTCAGTTAAATAAAGAATATAATGTGAGCTTCTGTGAATGTTACATTGAATGTACCATTTGTACTTAGCTTATGAGCAAAGTTAAGAAAGCTTGGTCCTTACTATTAGAATGTTATCTTCAGGATGGAATGGATTACGAAAATGAAGTTCTGTCAGGCTCCAGCCGTCTCATTACATTCATTAAATTACACGCTAGAGTCTTCTTTCATCAATTTGGCTCACTCTTTAAATGAAAGTTGGGTCTCTCTTCTCAGATCTGCTTTCGGCCTGATAATGTCAGTGGTGCTGCCAGAGCTTTTTATTTTCCCTGTGATGTCTGCATAGTGGCAGTGAAGTTTATAAATACCTTTAAATGTCAGATTGAGGAGAAGAGGGCCTGGAGATAGGAACATGGAGAGCAGCCTTTAAAAAGGCGACTCTTATGTATCTTCAGAGGAAACCCAGTGAGCTAAGCAGCCATATTGCTTGGCATCTGGTTCCCAAGGTGTCGGCTGCCGCATGCGCAGTTCTTTGTGCTCCCTGTGTTATGGGCCTTGGTCCAGCACATGTACTCTGGTGCTGCTACATGTTACAAAACCATGACTGTCAAAACTGGTTGGTCAGAAAGCAGAAAATTCGATCAAAAGACCAAAGAGAGATCACTCCTCTATGGAAGGACAAACTAGAGCATAGGAAATAAATCAGCATTTAACAAATATCTTTTCAGGTAGAGGATAATATCTGGAAAGAGTTGGCCATGATTCCTCTCCTGCAGCTCACATAAAGGAACCTGAAGAAGACATGTTGTGTAGCTATCCCAGTGAACATGCGATGTTCTAGCAAGTCCCCAGCTGCTGGATCACTGAAAACAGTCAGGAGCGACAAGAGAGTGGATTCAGAAATCAAGATTCTTTTTAATACTCTTATGCAACAGAATGAAATGAAATGAATGTTAAATACAGCAGTGGGCAGTGTATGTGATGAGCATGATGCACACGGTTTGCTTAACGTTTATGAAACCAGTGGAGCAGCTTCCTCAGCAACAAGACATACACGGAGTCTGTCGTCTTGTATAGACACAGCCAGCTCAGGGTCTGGGACAAACCAGTAACCCCAACGTTTGGGAGGTAGAGGCAGGAGGATCGAGAATTCAAACTCACCCTTGCTACGTATCGAGTTCCAGGCTAGGCTAGGCTACATTAGACCCCAATAAACAAAACATCAAATATCATACGTGGTTTCTTTTGCTGTTTGTTTTAATTTACTTAGTGGTTTTGTTTTTAGACAGGGTCTCTTGTAACCTACCTAGTCTTGAATTCACAGCATAGCTGAGACTGGCCTTGAACTCCTGATCCTCCACCTCCCTAGTGCTGGAGTCACACCAGACTCCACCACACCCAGTTCCTCTTGCCAAAGAAAACTTGACAGATTGGGCCTTGTTTTTTTTTTTTTTTGGTTTTTCGAGACAGGGTTTCTCTGTGTAGCTTTGCGCCTTTGTTTCGGTTTTTTTTTCCAGGTTACTATGACAGGTTAGTGAGGGAGCTGTGAGCACACATGCTTTGCTAATGTCATGTGTGAATGCAGAGTGAGGTTTTTCTGTCAAACATTGTAACAAGTGACAGGTTGTAAACTCAGTGAAAGTCCCCAAAGAAAAAAATTGTCTAGAGAGTTCAGTCATTGATTGTCACAAATAGCACATGGTTGTCACTTCCTCTGTCCATGGTATGCAAAGTTGAGTCATGCATGATAGCCATGTGTATGTGTGTGCATGTGAGCGTGCATGTGAGCATGCATGCATGCATGTGTGTGTGCAGTAGTAGACTGCCCTTACCTTTGTCTCCTTGATTCATTCAGTTGAGGAGAGAGCGACTTGAGAGTGGAGAAGCAGCATGCACAAGGAGGTGTCACAAGAGCTAAGGGCCCAGCTGACCTGCAAGTCCGGCTTCTGTGACTGCAGGTCTCCTTGCTGAACCTGCCCTAGGCAGGGGATAAAAATCAAAATGAAAAGTCTTCAAAAGGGAAGAAGTATGCAGCTGTGTGACTGCCATATTAACATGACAGGATATTATATTGTGTGGAAGACTGAGTTATCCTCGGCACTCCGAAGGCTAAAGCAGGGGTAGAGGGTTCAGGGCCATCTGGGGTTACATAGCAAGACCACATGTCGAAAACCAAAGCAATAACAAAATGCTGAGTCGTGTAGCTTCGGATATATTGGAATTACAATAGGCGGACTAGAGCATTGGGTCTTTAATTAGCCACTCTGATTACAGAAAATGGCCGTATCCTCTGAGGCAGGCAGCAGAGAGCATAGTATAACCACAGAGTCCGCAGTCGGGCACTGCAGAACAGCCTGCAACCTTGTTAACCAGCTGTTTTATTTGGGACAAGTTGCTTGACTTCTCTGTGACACAAGTTTCTCGTCTCTGAAATGGAGCTAGCAGAAGAGAGCAGTTGTGAGGCTTTGATGTGCTGGTACATTAGAAAGTCCATAGAAGAACACCTGTATTCCACACGGTCAGGGTGTGCTGGTACATTAGAAAGTCCATAGAAGAACACCTGTATTCCACACGGTCAGGGTGTGCTGGTATATTAGAAAGTCGGTAGACGAACACCTGTACACCACACGGTCAGGGTGTGCTGGTATATTAGAAAGTCCATAGAAGAACACCTGTTCACCACACGGTCAGGGTGTGCTGGTATATTATAAAGTCCATAGAAGAACACCTGTACACCCACACCTTCAGGGTGTGCTGGTATATTATAAAGTCTGTAGAAGAACACCTGTACACCCATATGTTCAGGGTTCTTCTTACTTAACTTTGTTCTTATTTGATACGATTTAGAAGTAAGTTAGTGGCAGAGATTATTTAGGGTTGAATGTACGTTAGCGTCTCATCACCGTGAGGTAAAGGTTAAAGATGGAAGGAGAGAATACGATGCACGGTGTGAGGGAGAACACCAGTAGATGGGACGAAGTCTCTGCGCCAGTACTGCAAAAACAGTATAAAATCTACAAATAAGAGGGCTGTGTAGGGCTGTGGCCCCAACTGCTCCTGAGCACGTGGTGCTCAGGGCTACACAGAGCCCTCTGCACTGGTGGTGCAGGGTGGAAGAGACAGTGCATCCACCCTGGAACCTGCCCACTTGCCCTCACTCCAGAGTCTTCTCCCTGTGTTCTGCTCTCGGATACTTAGAGCTTATGCTTCTGGGTAGAGGATTTGAAAAGATATGATGATGTCATGTGATAGAGCACTTCATCAGGAGAACAATGTGTTGGTTACTGTGTCCCCAGCATGAAGGGACACTTGCTTACACCTCTCTTTTCTCCTGGCCCTGACAGACCCAGCTGCTCCAAGCACCGCAAGAGAGCTAAGCGTGACCTCACAGCTTAAGAAACTGCAGGAGACCATTGAGCAGAAAACCAAGATAGAAATTGGGGATGTTATCCGCGTCAGAGGCTACGTGCACGTGTTCAGAGAAGAGCGAGAAATCCGTGCCTCCATGTATTGTAAGCACGGGGAGTTTCTGCCAGACGAGCTGCTCTTCTGGGTGTGTGCTCTGTAAACGCTTGTTTAGCTCCAAGTCAGACTTGCTAAAGTTCACATAAGATTTCATTCTAATGGGGAAATTATGCCTAGCATGCTGTTTTTAGGAAAACAGCATTTTAAAATTGTATTTTGAAGAATGTTAATTAGAAGTAGATTGGGAAAGAATGAATTATTGACTCTCTATAGTTGGTGAGTTTATTTGGACAGCACCACCGTTTCTGAAGTACTTTGAAATTCTAGATGTCAGTCCATTAGGGCAGAGTGTTCCAGTTCTTCAAAAGGATGGAAACGTCTTGAGCACCATTAAGCCCATTAACGTTAATCAAAATAGCTAATTAGAAATAGTCCCGAATCACCCTTTTGCACTGTGCTGGCTGGTCTTCAGTGGAAAATCTCAAAAGCAGCCAGGCATGGGGGATGCACATCTTCAATTCTAGTACCCAGAAGACAGGCAGGCAGATCCCCAAGCATTGGAGGCCAGCCTGGTCTACATAATGAATTACAGGTTAGCCAGGGCTACACAGGGAGGCCCTGTCTTAAATAAATATATAAATTTCAAGGGCTGGCCCTGTAGGACATCAGCATAGCACAGAAATCGATGGTAACCGTCCGCCCCACCCCAGATGTGCCTGTCCCACGTGAGGATTGCCTTCTCTCTCAAGGGATGCCTGGGAGCTGTTCTGTGACTCTGGACTACTGTCCTGTCAGTGGTTTGGATGTGGCAAGAAATGCTCTCAGTGTCTTCTGTGGCTTCTTTTTCCTGGGGTGTTAGATAAGGTGGACGATCCAGTGTGGAACATTCAAATTGCAAGGATGCTTGAGCTGCCTGCGCTCTACGAGAGAGTATATGACCAGCCGTTCCGCAACCCAGCCCTGAAGGACGAAGAGGCACCGAGGTAAGTTCCCTGTCACTGCTTGAGAACATGATGGCAGCCGTGAAGTCTAGCAGTAGGAGCCAGCTGCTGGGTGACAGGACAGATCCACAAATACTCGCCTGAGTACTGTGGGGCTCCAGTCCTCTCTGCCTCGGTTTCCTCTCCTGCAAAGTGAAGGTGGCTGTAGCATAGAGGTTCTAGGGTTGTGAAGGGAACACAAGTATGTTATAATTAGAGTTTCTAAAGGAGGGGAGCACAGATGATACCTGCATGGTGGCTGAAACTTTTTCAAATTAGAGGAAATATCTAACTCACAGATCCAAGAAACGTAGCAAACCCTGAGGTGAGAACCATGGATAAAACTGCACCAAGGCCTTTCACAGTCAAAATACTGTGCCACGGGTTACCACAACCCTGATCCTGCAGCTCCCACCATAAAACAACAACAAAAACAACTGGGTTGTTCTCAACCAGGACAGATTTTATTCCTGTATAGTGGAATAAACAAACAGAGCCCAGGAGGAATATGAATATACAGGCATTGGCTAAAATATGAAACAAGATAAAGAAAATCACTTACCAATGCCTTCCTGGTGGCTTCTAGCTGGGAGGGCAGAATGAGGAGGTGCCTTAGTCAGGGTTACTATTGCTGTGTTCAAACACCATGATCAAAGTAACTTGGGGAGGAAAGGCTTACACTTCCACATCACTGTTCATCATTGGAGGAAGTCAGGACAGGAACTCAAACAGGGCAGGAACCTGGAGGCAGGAGCTGATGCAGAGGCCATGGAGGGGTGCTGCTTACGGACTTGCTTCTCGTGGCTTAGTCAGTCTCCTTTCTTGTAGAACGCAGAACCACCAGTCCAGGAGTGGCCCCACCCACAAGGACTGAGCCCTCCCCCATCAATCACTAATTAAGAACATGCTCTACAGCCTTGTCTGCAGCCCAGTCTTATGGAGGCCTTTCTCTGCTGAGGTGTTCGCTCCCCTCAAGTGACTACAGCTTGTGTCGAACTGACAGAGAACTAGCCAGCACAGGAAGGATACTTTTTATTGGGTTAGGGGCAGAGGAGCTCGAATGGGTAAAAGTGCATGTTCCCCAAGTGTGAGGACGTGAGCTCAGATTGCAGCCCTATATTAAAATCTGGGCAGGCTGGTGCACAAACCTGTAACCCCAGCAGTGTAGGGGTGGAGACAGGAGGGTCACTGGGACTTGCTGTCCATTTCTTTACCTCTAAATTCAATGAGAGATCTGGTCTCATGGGAATAAGGGAGAGAGCAATAAAGCAGGGCACCTGGTGTTTTCCTCTGGTCTCTGCATGCACACAGTACACACACACACACACACACACACACACACACACACACACACAGATACACACATGCACACACACATACACACAGGCACACACATAGCCATCACACACGCTTTTTTTTTTGCCATGCTAGAGAATGAACCAGGACCAAACTCATGCTAGGCAAGTGCTCTACTGCTGAGCTATAGCCCTTTAACTTTTTAAACATGTAAATACATTACGTATACAATCAGTCATATTTTCAAACAGTACAAACAGTAGATGTTTATAACACAGAAAGTGGAAATTGTCTCCGAGCACTACTGTCCAAAGGTTAGCAGTGTTCCTGGGTTGCCATGGTTCCTTTTAGATGCCTTTATTCTGTGCATACACAGCATGAATATCACTTAGCTATTTAGTGGGATTTCTTCTCCCCCTCACAGTAATAGCCACCCCTCCATGCTGTTCTTGACCTGTGTTTATAATCTATCATGAATGGCTGTCAATATGTGCAGTTCCACCATAGCCACACGATGGCCCTTTTGTAAAGAAACAAACAAACAAAACCCCAAAACAGCAACAACAAAAACCAAGCACCAGTGTAGAACGGTGTCTCTAGCTAGCTCTTGGATTTATGCACCAAGAGGAGCAGAGGTGATGGTTTCTGCAAGGCGTTTGAAAACTTTGCCCCCGCAGCAATCCGGACACTTTGGATCTCGCCGGCCTCACGTCTTTGTTGAGTGAGAAAATCAAAGAATTCCTCCAGGATAAGAAAGTGCAGACCTTCTACCAGCAGGAACTGGAAATGGTGGAGTCTTTGCAGTCCCTGGCCAGCCAGCCTGTGCTTCACAGCGCCTGCTCAGACCAGGTAAGTGTGGCATGCTCATGGGGGACTCAGCCTGCACCTGAAGGGTGAGGGCATGAGTGACTGGCGGGAAGACTCGAGGGGTGGGATCCAAAAGCAGAGGTCCCGGTTCTAGCATGTGCCATTTCTATTCTGGAAAGGTCACTGACCACTAGGAATTTGAAATGCGGCTGGGTCTGCCCTTGTCCGCCCTTTACTTAATCACATTGCACTTAATGTCTGAGTAGAAAATAATAGCAGGCTAAGGTCACAGCACCTCGCTGTCAGTACTCGCTGGGATGGGCATTTAATCTCAGAGCAGGTAAAGGAGGGTAAGGAGGTAAGAGGAGAGAATTATCCTCCCTCCAAGATGATGATTGGCCAGCAAGGTGATGCCTGAACCAGGGCTTTAACGACTTGATCTTTTCCTTGAAAAGGTTACTCTACCCTGTTGTAGGAATTCAGAAAAAGGCCAAGCTGCATTCAGTCATGTTCATAACTAAAAAGTTCAAAGAACTTTCCTGTTGCTCTTGGTGACGCCTCTGCCCAGTCTTGCGTTCCTCATGTCCCCAGCTGGTTTGTTGTTCAGTGTTTCTGTCATATGCAATCAAGACTCACTAGAAATTGTGGTTTTAGGCTTTCCTTGCCTTTCCGTTCTTGGTTTGTGCTGTTGTGTGTGACTCGTGTATTTCCTTTTAACTGTGTAATCTCAGCTCACAGATCATTTCCCGGCCTCCTCATCTGACTGCTGCTTGCTGGTCACTGTCTTCAGAGATCTGTATCTGAATGTCACTTGCGCTTCTGTGTTCTGACCCCATTGTGTGCGGTGCCACGGGTACTCACCCTCCGTCAGTTACATCCATGTCTGTGATGTCACTGTCACTTGTCCCTTGCTGTCCTCACCCTGTTACATCCTGGTCTGTGATGTCACTAGCATATCTATTAATCTGCCAGAATGTAAGGCCTGTGAGAGCAAAGGCCGTCTGTCTTATTCTTTGCTCTCTACACAAACTCCAACAGGACTGGAGAAAGCAGACTCTAGTTAATGAATGACGGTTTTGTAAAATCCAGATGGTCCCAGAAAGTGACAAGTGTGTTTCCCTCCCATCCTCTCCCCCACCCTGTTCCTGGTCTCTGGGTCAAGCACCATCCTAGTTTTCTGAGCATGTTCCTGGCTATATGCTGAACCTATATTGGCAGTGGTGGTTACAGTCCTTCTTTTTGTCCACATGGGAACACACTGTGGTCTTCTTCAGGAGACTAGGTCTTCAGTGAGCAGTGCGTCTTTCCGTTCTTTCCTGGTAGAGTCTGCCCCCATCTAAATGCACGCTCTCAGGACCTGTACCCAAGGATGAGTTCACACATACTCAGTCTCCATTCTGCAGCTGTCCTGACATTTTCCAGTCCTCTCCAGTCACCAGCCAGGCTGTTCTGAGTGTCCTATCGTATTCTGCATGCTGCTGGGGGAACAGGTCCCATCTCACCACCCCAGCTCCTGCCTGACCCTTGCTTCTTGGATTTGTTCACACGCCTAATTACCTCTTCCTGGCAACAGGCTGTGTGCCCAGTGACCCAGGATTTCATACAGAGATATGAGGGATAGTGTTTCAAAAAACACTCAGGTGGAGAAGGTCATGGCTGGGAGCTTTGCTCTTTGCCAAGGTTGCCTCTAAACAGCCTTGTCTCTCCAGCTGTCCACTTCCCATTGGCCATATTTCCATTTTATCATTTAGAAGATCCTCAGAGCCAAAGACCTCCTAGGACTTCTGATGGCTCTCAGTGTGTGGCCAGTAACTCCCTCCCTCCCTGCCTTCTCTCCCTTTTTCCTTTTAAAATATCTTTTCAATTATGTGTGGGGTGTGTGTGTATGTGTGTGCGCGTGTGCGTGCTCACGCACACACTTGTGCACATGCCACAATGAGTGTGTAGAGGCCTGAGGACAACCTACAAGACTCCATTCCATCCTTCTGCCATTCCGGGCCCAAGGATCAAGCTCATGTTGTTAGACTTGGTAGCAAGTACCTTCATGTTGTTGTTTGTTTTTTGGTCTTTTTCAGGGGTGGGGGCTGCCACCCATCTCCCAAATAAATTACACATGGAGGCTTATTATTATTACTTATGAATGCCCAGCCTTAGCTTGGCTTAGTTTCTATCCAGCTTTACTTAAATTATCCTGTCTACCTTTTACCTGTGGGCTTTTCCTTTTCTATTCCTGTATATCTTTCTCTGTTTCTTACTTTGTGGCCTGCTGTGTAGCTGGGTGGCTGGCCCCTGGAGTCCTCCTCCTCTGGCTCCTCACTAGCTCCCTTCACTCCACTTTTCTCCTCCCATATAGTCTCCCTGCCTGCCAGCCCCTCCTATCCTTTCTCCTGCCTTGCTCTTGGCCGTTCAGTTCTTTATTAGACCATCAGGTGTTTTAGACAGGCAAAGTAACACAGCTTCACAGAGCTAAACAAAGACAACATAAACAAAAGTCACACACCTTAAAACAATATTCTACTACACCTTCACTTGGAGGCAAGCACCTTTCCCCCCCACTCATCATCTCACAGGCCCTTTTTCTTTTGAGACATGATCTTGTTCTGTAGTCCAGGCTGTCCTGGAACTTGCTATATAACTTAGGCCAGCCTTAAATTCATGGTCCTCCTGCATCAGCCTCTTATGTTTTAGGATTTCATGTATGTGCTACCATGCCTGCTACAAGGAAACATTAATAAGTAGTGAAGCCCACCTTCATGTGGAGCTACAGTGAACTAGGAAGACTTAAGGACTCCCCCAGTCAGAATGGGCAATGGGGGAGTTTTGGAGTGGTATCTTTTAGAAGAAGCTTAGAGCAGAAAATTGTGCCTGCCCAGTGCTGCGTATTTAAAAAGAAAGGAATCCGGTGCTGCATTTGTTTTTCTTTGAAAACGATTTCTTCCATCAATTATGAATCAGTCGGCTGAATTGCACTGCTTGGGAGGTCGGTGTCACTCAATTGAATTCCATTTAATAGCACCCTGGGAGACTGCAGATGCTCACAACGATACAGAAACCCGAGAGCCTTGGGCAGTCTCCATTATCACTCACGAAAGCTCAATTCCCTTTCTCTTTCTTTCTTCTGATTTTTTTTTAACATCACCCTTCTTAGCAAATCCAGAAACATGATAAGCAGATCTTGCAAAACCATTGTTTCTCTGACAGCTGGATGAATGCTGAGTTTGTTTGGGAGTGCAGACTATATATATTTCAGGAAGCCTGAGGTTCCTGCAGGGCCTGAGCCCCAAGACACTGCTTCACTCTGTGAGCAATTTTAGTTTCCTGAATCCCGCATGTCTGTCATTGTTCCTTTGAAAATGACAAGCAAAACACAGATCTCAGTCCAGGAAGTTGCTGGCTTTCCAGAAGAGACCCCTGGAGTCGCTGCTCCAATGACCGAGGTCTTTCAACCAGCCTGGGAAGCACATCCTGAAGTCACGTGAGGCAAGTGTCTCTGGAAAGGATGCTTCCTGTGTTGTTGTAGTTACTGAGAGCTGACTGAGCCTGCTTTGCCCTCCCTGTCACCGCTGAGCCCCTTTGCTCCCCTAGGCCTGCATGCCCTCCTCCCGCTATTCCAGCCTTTCAGAGGAGGGAGCTGATGCACATGTGAGATTGTCCAGCGGTGTGAAGGCAAAGCTGTGAACAGACAAATCAAAACTGAGGCACGGAACAGTTAGCAAGTGTGACCCTCCAGAGAGACTTCCGGCAGCGCCTAAATACCGGCCTGCTCAGCTGACACAGCCCAGAGTGCGCTGACTCAGCACAAGCAAAGCCTGTTGGGTGAACTCATAAACCAGTCCATCTGGGGAGTTGGTCGTAGGTGATGGAAGATGAAACTTACTTCTGTTTCCTCCCTGTGCAGGTGGAATCCAAGAACAGCACCACTTCCAACACAGTTCACAGTGTGTTCAAGAATGCTATACAGCTGCTGCGGGAAAAGGGGCTCCTGTTCCAGAAAGATGGTGGCTGTGATAAGCTGTACTACGTAAGAGATCTGCAGCTTAAGTTCCTCTTTGTAGCTTCCATGACATACACATTTCTACTTAGGAACGCCTACCTACTTGTTTCTAAAATAATCATCAGGAGGCGTGGAAGTCACAAGTGCATGTTAGCTTTTACCTTTTTGAAATCTAACTCTTATTACTGGTTTTGTGAAACAGTCTTGATCTGTAGCCCAGGGTGGCCTTGAACTCATAACCTTCTGCCTCCATCTCTCCAGTGCTGGGATTGTAGGCATGTGCCACTACACTCAACCCACGCAGCCTCTTGAAACCTAGTATCCTTCTAAATATTTATTTGTACATTGACAGATGAATAATTTAGAAATATGTTCCTATGGCTTTTTTGTTTCATTTTTTGAAAAAGCAATCATCTTCTAACTCAGAAATCCTTATCCTCAGCACCATTGGGCAGATGAGAGTCAGGGACTCTCTTGCACACTGTAGAGTGCATACCAGCATCCCTGGCCTTACCCACTAAGCACCAAGCATCTCCCATGTTATGACAACCAAAACCGGCCTTAGGCATTACGAAATGTCCCACTGCTGTGGTAACACTCGGCACCTCTTTTGGAACCGTGGTCCACCCCGTCACCCTGGCACGTCAGTACCTGTCAATCTGCCCTGCTCTTCCTGATACCCTTGGTTCTGTACTATGAGTATTCACCAGGACTTTCTAGCTATTCTTTTGTGACAAACACTACGGTGTTGTGTGACTTTTGTTATCACAAATAGTGTTGCCTGGGCTATCTACGTGGCTATCTTTGTGAATTCATGTCAGAATTCCCAAGGCTGACTCAGGAAGGAGAGAGTTTTTGGGTGGCACCTCCAGTCAACCTCCCTGAAGGCCTTGCCCTCCCCACAGAGTACGGGCATGGCTGCTTGTTTGCCTCATTCTTTTCAAGTTAAAAGTTTGCCTCTTGCTGCCTACCTTTGATATTGGAGGCACTCAGGTAGGCCTCCTGGGACCACCCATGTCCACCGCAGAGGTGACTGAAGGGGACCGTGAACCTCCTGGAGGCAGGCTGGAGGGCCTCACTGCTGTCAGACTCACTAGGGGTTTCCTCAGCAGGGCATTGCCTCTTCGTTTGTTTAAGTGGGAGGGGTTTTCCACGGTGTTGAGTGACTTGTGGGGAGGCAATCTGGTGTAACAGGAGCGCTGTCCACCCAAGGATGCGAGGACAGCGTAGGACATGGTGGCCGTTGTCAAGCCAAGCAGGGAAGCTCAGCTGGAGTCCTCTTGGACACTTGTGCCTCCTTGCTCCCTGGAGTGGCCTCTCTGAGGGTCTGTAGAAGCAGCCAGAGCCAGGGCAGCTGCCCAGGCGAGGTGTGGCAGGGCTGGGCACTTCCTCCTGTGAATCACCATGAGCTGGAAGGGTAGTCAAACAAGAATAGATCCCATGTCCCCTTCTGTGACTGACCCTCCCCTTCCACTCATGCCTGATTTGTGGGTTTCCTTTCTCCTGGGGCCCGCTGGACATAGTTATCATAGCAGTACCCACACTTCTGTCTGCTCACACATTTTCTTCTCACACTAACCCGTAAGTTAAAAGTCCTCCAGTGGCCTGCTCTGTAAGTCAGGTCTCACAGGCATCTGTGGGCTTCTCTACCGCCCAGGTCTTGAGCTGTCACAGGCTGGACTCTTCCTCCCCCCTTTTATATGCTCTGTTTCCTTCCTTCCTCGCCACTCCCCTCCTTTCTTCTTCCCCTCCCTCCCTCCCACACCTTTCCTTTGTCTTCCCTCCTCCTCTCTTCCTCTTTCCTTCCTTCCCTTTTGCCCTTCCCTTTCCTCCCTGTCTCTTCTGTTACTGTATTTCCTGCTGGACCTGAGCATGAAACCTGCTGCTCTTTCAGAGAGAACCATGGTTGTGTCTGCCTACGAGGACAGAGGGCGTTTTAGATAAACTAGATGCTCTGTCTTGCTAGCTTTCTCATGCCCGCTTCTTTAATTCTTCCTTCTGTTTAGAAGAAGAGAAACTAAAGAAATACAAGACAGGCATAGGGGCGGAGAGGGAGGAGTGCTGGGATGATGGGGATGGAGAGGGAGGAGTACTGGGATGATGGGGACGGAGAGGGAGGAGTGCTGGGATGAAGGCCAGAGGCTTTGAGCACTTGTGCTCCTTCAAAAACACCACAGCAATAAGGGAAATGTTGTGAGTGGGTTACAAGTGTGTATGAAGAAAACTGCCCCTTCAAGGCACAGAATTCTAGTTCTTCTCTACCTTCTGACCCGATGAACCAGCTCCTGAGAGTGACTCAGATGCCTAGGGACAGAGCTGAGTTGCCCAAGGCCAACATCAGGACCACAATCTGGGGAGGGGGCGGGGGGGGGGGGCATGGGCGGTAATTTTCATGGAATCTGCAGAACTGTTCCCCATGCTCATTTGAATTCTGATTGACACACTGCTGTGTTCCCAAACCATGTTTTCTCTCTGGACTCTCCAGGTGACCAACAAGGACAAAGACCTGCACCAGAAGATCTACCAGATCATTAAAGAAGAGTGCCAGAAACCAAATCGTAAGTGCATGCATGAGGTACAGAGGGTGATGAGATGGTGCATCCAGGGTTCCCTCCCCAGAACTAGACGGAATCAGGATGTTCAGGAAGAAGACAGCCAGGGCTTCTGTACTCTCCGAGCCTCAGTTTCCTCTCCTTTAACACACACGTTCTCCTCGAATAGTCACTTGGACTTTGGTTGGATGGAGAAGTCAACAGTAGAGCACCTTTAAACGCCCCTGGGGTTTCTGATCCTGTAGGGAACAAGCTGGAGGCTGACAGCAAAGCTCCCCCAGGATTTCTGACACACTGAAGTGAGCCGCCATGCTCAGCTTTGAGATGGGCTCCTCGTCCCATGTCTTCAGTTGCGTTGTTTGTTACCCACACCTTTGAACGTTAACTGACATTTCCCCTCATTTCAAACATCAAGGCCTTTTAGGGTGGGGCAGACTGGTTCTAGACATTGTGGCTCATGAATAATGAAATTCAGTCATCTTGGAAACTAGAAACTGGTAAGTTATAAATGAAATGGCTTGGAAAGTAGTCTGGTTTGTGGGGTTAGGTCAGCCTCTAGTGGCCAGACACTGACACTGTAGCTAGTTTGACAACACGGCTACGAATTTCACGCTAATTACAAAGAAAACATGGGTCTTACCTTTGAGTCTGTATGGACTTGTCAGTCTTCAAGGTGACTTTTCAGAGCCTACCTTGTAAACATATGCCAGTAACAAATCCTTATGTCAGCATGATCCCGAAACGGGAAGGGTTGTTAGCCCCAGGCCCCCATCCTATTTTCTTTCTCTCTGGAGAAGACATCACTCCCTTCAGACCCAGACAGACAGGTTGAGTCACAGGTAGAGTGGGGCCAAGTCACCCACCCTGCTGTTTAGGACCCAGTGAGATCAGAACCCAATGTCTTTTTTAATAGAACCGGTCTTTTAATAAAACAACCAGAGCTGGAGAGATGTCTCAGCATGTAAGAGCACTAGCTGCTCTTCCATAGGTCCCAGGTTCAAGTCCCAGCACCCACATGGCAGCTCACAACTGTCTGTAACTCTAGTTCCAGGGGATCTGACACCCTCACACAGACATATATACAGGCAAAATACCAATGCACTTAAAATATAAGTAAATATTTAAAACAACAACAACAAAAAAAAAAAAACCAAAGCAATCTCTTATTTTAGTAAATGAATGTTGTTTGGTTTATCCAGAATAAAAGCACCCAAAGCAGGCATGATAGTATGGACCTGTAACCCAGCACTGAGAAGGCTGAGGCAGGAAGATGAGTGCTTAAGGGCAGCCAGGGATAACAGAGTGAGACACACTCTCTCTTTCTCTCCCTCCCCATCTCCCTCTTCCTCCCTCCCCGTTCTGGGGTGTGTGTGCATGTGTGTGTGCATGGAATCCAAAGAAGACTCTCAGTGTCCTGCTCTATCTCTTTCTCCCTAAATCTGGAGGTGGGCTGGCAACCAACATGCTCCAGCTATCTCCTGTCTCCCCCAATCCCCCCCTCACCCCCCCCCCCTCTACACATACACACACACACACACACACACACACACAGTGCTGGGATTACAATCTCCTGTCCCCACCCCCACTCTCCACACACACAGTGCTGGGATTACAATCTGTCCCCACCCCCACTCTCCACCCCACCCCCCCACACACACACAGTGCTGAGATTACATGCAGCCACATCTGGCTGGTTTTACATGGTGTTGAAGACCTGAAAACTTCGGTTTTTATGCTTCCCAAACAAGCCATCTCTCCAGCCCACTGTCTCAAAAAGCAAAACCTAATAAGCATCCTTTAGTTGAGAGAGGAAGCATGTCCACTGTCTAAGGAGTAGTGCTTTGCACAATTCCCAGCCAGAAGGGGTGAGGAGGTGCTGTGGTCCCAAGATATCATCCCTCTACTCTGACTCCCAGGCCCCTCAGCCTAGGTTGAAATTGAGATGAAAAGCTTACAGCTTGGCACCTGTAAAGTAAATGAAAGGGATTCACACTTCCTTTCTTGGGCGGACCTACAGCCTGGTGATAATGCCAGTCACTGGCCTGTTAATCTCCTTCAATTCCCTGATTCCTGAGTGGAAAAACAAGCTTTACATCTTTCTCATTGGATAGACAATCCTGCACGCTTAACATTCCTGGTTTTCCTGGAGATCTGTGGGCTCAAAGACCTTCATGCTGTGCTCCCAACACATGAGGGCCTCTAAGAGCTATAGACCAATCACCTAGCTCAAATAACATCCCAGTGATTGGCATTATCTGTTGGGGCAGGCTACATCAAGTTCCTACAACCAAGACCGCAGGTGGCTAGTAATCTAAATGACCCTTATAGTCAGGGGCTCTCCTAAGCTCACAACCAGGAGTGGAGACACCTAAGAGTCCAAATGACCCTTACACTATCTGTTAGCCAGGAACTGAATTCTAGGTTACAAAGTCCTGGTGCAAGACCTCACAGGAACTCTTAGTGTTGGCTGTGACCACTTGTCTTCCTGCCGTCATGACCCATGGCACTATAGAGGATTGTTCCTAAATAATAATGTATGCAGATCCTAAAAAGTCAGACAGTGTGAAACTGCACAGAGAAGTCAGATACCATACCGTCTCCACACCAGGCCAGCATCTGTCCGGAGATGCTCCGTGCACTTGCACCAAGCCAGCAGCCATCCAGGGATGTTCCAGGCACTGGCAAACACAGAGTCCGTCTTTTTTGAGAAACTCAAGGTTAGCCTGTAATCTGTATTGTCTCCACCTTGCATTTTCCACCCAGCATTGACTTCTAGAGCTCATTGGCAATTCCACTGTACATAGAAAAGGGCCTCAAACTTGTAAACAGCTGCATGGTTTCCACGGTTGTCCAGAGAGGTTAGCTGGCCATTTGTTTCGTCATTCCTGCTGGGCCTTTAGTTCATCTCTTACCTTTCATATAAAATAAGCATTGGGCTGGAGCCCCTTGTTCATTTATGGCATCTGAACAAAGACTGAGACCACAGCAAGGAAAAGTGTCTACACCAAGCCTGTTTTAGGTCCCCTTGAGAGGGGTTTGTCTGAAAGTGGGCAGCATGTGGCATCAGAAAGAGCCTAGCTACAGAACAGGTGACGGTGGTGTCTACCTGAAGGATCATTACGAGAATAAGTTCACAAGCTGTTGAGTCCTAATTTAGGCTGGAAAGAGCTGAGAAAAGTGAGGTTCCCTTTGCCCGTGGGACAGTGACTGATAGCCCTTACCTCTAGCCTAGGGTCCTGAAGGGTCATCTTCGCTCTCTACCCCTTAGCTGAATATTGAAACGGGGACTAGCAATTTCAGGTGGAATCTTTGTTGGATTTTTCTCTATTATAGGTGGTTTAGAGGTTAAAAACCCTGGATTTCAGCTTTAAGCATGGTGTAACAGTGGTAAATATCCTAAAATGAGTTCTACGTTGAAAATGTCTTTTTACTCAGAAAATGTTCTCACGAGTAGAAAAACTAAGCACAAAACATGCACATAAGCTTCTTCTCATTTAGAGTCACTGGAAGACGTCAGCCCTTCAACACAAGGACACCCATGTATCCAGACAGTGAGACGGCTGGGGCTCTACAGTGACAGCATTTGGGGAGTAATGAGTGGGCACAGCCACTAGAGGTCGCAATCTAATTTTTGTTAGCTCAGGACCTTAGCCCATGGGAGGACCACAAAAGATTGTCCCTGTCCCACAACCAACAAACAGTAAGAGCACTGGCTTTGTGGGGTGCTCTGACTTGCTCAAAGCTGCAGAGCACATGAGGGTCAAACTATGCTTCACTGAGTGCCGTCCTGGGACCTCAAGCCCTTTTGTTACCACATGAATGTCCGTCAGCTGGTTCATGCCGGGGCTGGAGCTCCAAGGGGAGGGCTTTCTCTCTCTCTCCTTCTTTCTCTCTCTCTCTTTTTTTAAGATTTATTTATTGTATATATACATATATATTATATATATACAATGTTCTGTCTGCATATATGACTGCACACCAGAAGAGGGCACCAGATCTCATTACAGATGGTTGTGAGCCACCATGTGGTTGGTGGTAATTGAACTCAGGACCTCTGGAAGAGCAGCCAGTGCCCTTAACCTCTGAGCCATCCCTCCAGCCTTTCTTTTAGAGACAAGGTTCCACTTTGACTCAGGATAATGTTTATGGCAGAAGACGTCTGCACTAAGTGACAGAACATAATGCAGTACATTCTCATTTTTTGTTATTTTAGTCTATTCAGTCTGCTTGGTAGAAAAAAAAAAAGAATGCTAACCCATGAAAATAGAATTAATGATCCCCAAGGGCCCCAACTCTCAGGAGGAAACCCAAGGAAGGGGGTTGTCAGCCCTCAGCTTTCATCATTGGGTACCCAATGGCCTTAGTTTGGGGTCAAAAGGCAAAGGTCACTAAACTACAACTGTTACAGATATGACCTAGTGGGAGCCAGGAGAGGAAACATGGACAGGCTAAAGGTAGGAATCCCTTAGCTGTGGGACCCTATCATGTCAGGACCTCTAAGAAAGACCAGCTCTGCTGTGAGCCTCCAGAGGCCACCTCCTGTGAAGCCAGGGGTTTGGTGCCACATACCAGAGGAAAGGGTTTGTCAGGACATGCAGTTACTGGTTGGAGTCCTTGAATATAGAGGATCAGAGCATTGAGAAGTAGGCTCTGTCAGTATGGAGGCATACATGTAGAGCCTGGACCTGGTTCTGGCTATGTGATCATGTAGACAAGTACACCTCAGACCTTGATTCGAGAAGAATCATCCTGGATCTTGCCGCGATGCCAGTGCTGGCTCAGGAGGCCTGGAGAGGGATGGAGGAGGGCCTGACCAGCACGATCGTGTTTACCCATAGATGTGGAGAAGGGCTGCCACTTGATGCACATCCTGAGCTGCGTGCGTCTGAACCTCCGCTGGGACCTGAACAAGGCGGTGCTGCAGCAGGTGCTGGAGTTCCTGGAGGACCAGAGTGACATCGTGAGCACTGGCGCTCACTACTATACTGCCTTCTGAGCAGAACTGCGGACCAGAGCCAGGCGGCTTTACCCCGGGTTCTACTCACAGGATTGTACAGGGACTTACATGTATATATTTAACCTCATAATAAATTCTATTATAGCCACTGGGAAAATAGGATTTGGCTTCCTTCTACTTGCTATGTCCCTGGGATAAATGGCTTTGATATCAGCCATGACATACACAAACTGTCCTTGTCACCTTCTGGCTGGACTTAGTGTCACTCAGAACAGAATGAGAGTAAACAGCGTTGCTGGCTTAATCACTGTGTCTGAACTCAGGGACCCTATAGATAGAGGGACACTCTACGGTAGAGGCTCCTGCACATCTGGAACTGGAGAGGCAATGGCCAGACAACATTGCTTGAAAACTTTTTCAGACTCCAGGCTCTACCAGATACATTCCCACTGGCTCCCCTGTGTGTTAAAAGCTGACACAGGGACATAGTCTCCTGGAGTGATTGACACTTGCCTCTGGTTCCTGAGGCTCCAGCACTAGCAGTGAGGCCGAAGACCTGGGATGCTGAGGTTTTCAGATCTACCCTGGACAAAAAAAGGATCCGAGACACGGCTGGCATTTCGATTCTTTCCCTTATGACTTGAAAGTTGTCCCAGAACATTTTCCTGCACTCCAGGAGGTGCACAGCTGAATGTGTGGTCCCTTGGTGCCCCTGAAGATGGCAGAGGCTGCCAGCTGGCTGTCTGGCTGGTGCTGTTAGTTCCCAGGTTGCTGCTGAGTGTGCAGAACTTGCCATCCAGACGAAGACTTGGTATGTGCCCAGACAGGTGACGGAGTCGTGCTTTTGCTCAGAATGACAAGGTAGAGAAAACATCTGAGTTATGTAGTAGGCTTGTTCTAACAGCAATGGTAGATCAGCCAGCAGAAATAAAGTATGGAGAAGAGATTTGGAGTTAATTACAGTCATTTCGCGGAGGGCACATCTGTCTGAGTCTGCTGTACTGGCTTTTGACGTAACAGAGTCGGGATGGCTCAGCTGGAAATCCCTCGGGCCCAGGAGCCGCTCCACCCTCTGTGGATGAGTAGTTCTACATTCACAAGCCAGAGTTCAAACTGGAGATCCCTTCCTGTCCTGGCCTCTTCCGACCTCTGGTGACTCCTTACTCACAGGGATGACACAGCCAGCTATCTTCCCTATGCTCGGAAGGGTCTCAGCTAAATAGGATCTGCATGGAGTTCTTCCTGCAGGTCAGCAGCTGGTTCATGTTGAGTACATCCTGATTCATGGGCTTCTCAGGAGGAAGCCTAGAATTAGAAGTAAAATGGGCATGTGCTGGATCAAGCAACCCCATGAGAATTCCTCTCCAGGGGAAAAACCATGCAAGTATGAAAGAAAGCATAAACGCACAAGATGCCCATTACTGCCTAATCTACAACAATTTATATTTAGAGAAGTTAAATACGAACACATGATGAAATACTACATAGCCACTAAAATGATGGCGCAGATGGCTACTGTTGCCATGGGGCAGTATTCCCAGATGTGGCAGGAGGAAAATCAAGTTACAGGGCTGTGTGGTATAAAGCCATTGATAGAAAACTCCCTGTGTCTTTACGTAATCAGTAAATGTGTGTAGTGCAGGTCTACACAGACACAGCTCAGTTCCTCCTAGAACAGTGATTCTCATCCTGTGGGTCTCACACCTCTGGCAAACCTCTGTCTCCAAAAATATTTACGTTACGATTCCTAACAAACAGCAAAATTGCAATTATGAAGTAGCAATGAAATAATTTCATGGTTGGGGTCACCACAGTATGAGGAGCTGCATTAGAGGGTCACAGCCTTAGGAAGGTTGAGAACCACTGCTCTAGAAGCACTTGCTGCGTTTACCTTCCAGGACACCAAATCCGGGGCTGCACCTCTCCTCTTAGTTATCTGTCTCCCCAAGTGCCCAAGACAGAGTCTCAGCCACAGACCTCATTTCTAGCTGTCATCTTCTCCAGGGATCCTAACCTCATGGGCCATGCCATTTGCATAGTGCCAGACTTCCCAGTTGGCATTAAGTTGGGACTGTCTGCCATCCTCACACCCCTATATGTAACCTCATACTGGCATCTGCTTAGGTGTCTTGGGGACATCACCAGCTTGGTGTGTTCAGGGCCAGTCTCAGGATCACCCAGCCTGCCTTGCTCCTCAGAGCCCCCTGATGCAGGAGAAGCCAGCGCCATTCCCAGATGCTCAGGCCAAGTCCATCAACATCTTTCTCATAGCCCACACCGGAGCTGGACAGCCACAAATTATCTCGACTCCTTCAAAATGTTTCTAGAGCATACTTCTCCCTCTCCCACCTTCCTGGAGTATTGCTGTCACCTCCTCGCTGCCCTCTGTCACCTGCTTCATCACATTCTCAGCATGGCATCCACAGGACCCTGTGCTGCTCACTCCCCATGGCTTTGGGGCTTCTTTAGGCAGGAGCCTGAGGCATCCCAGTGGACACCAAGGTTCCGCGATGCCACACCTCACCACACTGTGCTCAGCCTTTAGTCTTGCTGGGCACCATGCACCAGGTGTATCGTTGCCTGGTGACAGGCCCCTGCTCTTGTCCTTCAGGTCTTTGTCTGACTCACCTTCTCAGTGAGGCCTACCCCAGCCCTCTTGGCTGATTGTAACCAATTTCTGCTCCCCGGCTTTGTTCTGCCCACAGTGCTGGTTACTGCCTAACACACTCCAGATGTCTGCCTGCTTTCCCTGTTTATCATCTGTCTCCCCGGGAGAATGCTCTAGGAGACTAGAATTCTCTCGTTTCCTGTGTGCCCAGTACCCAGAGCAGTGCCCGGCGCATCTTTTAAAAATCCTACTTCTGTTTGTGGCTGGCTGTTTTCCAGCTCCTCATGGCAGCCTCTCCTGAGGGTTTTCCCCAGTGTTTGGAAATTTCTTCAGGCTGGGAGCACTCGGAATTAACATCCCCCAGAGACAAACTTGGCCAGGGCACCTGGGGCATAGGGACTCAGGTTCCCTTGTCCTTCTGAGGAGATGTGGCGGTGGCATGTGCTGTCAGAGTTTCTTTACACGATCAAGTGTCATCCACCCCTCCTAGCCGCCAACTTGATATCTACCAGCATTCCTTCCTTGTCGTCTCTGCTCCTCATCCCTGGTCTCTGCGTCCCCCACATAAAAGGTTTTGCTTTCTTGAAGTCTTTGCCTCGGGGTCAGTTTCTAGACACCACCGCATGAATATCATGCTCCCTGATTCATTTGAGAAGTGTTGTATAGATAACTACATACGTCAAACATTACTAGAAATGCTCCCCAAAGCTAACATCTGTTCCCTCTGAAAAGTGAGATGTCAAATGCTTTCAAATTAATGTCTTTACAAATATTAGCTCTTAATTTATTATTAAAAAATAACAAAGTGGGCCAATGAGATGGCTCAGCAGGTAAAGGGACATAGCTAGTGACCTGAGCTCGGTCCCCAGAGCTTTGTAAAAGTGGAAGGAGAGTTGTACTTTGTCCTTTGCGTGTGCAATATGGAATGCACATCTCTGAGCACACACACACTAATAATACATTTAACATAAGAAGCTGGACAAATGGCTCAGTGTTTAAGAGCATATATATTGCTTTCACAGAATTCCATTTCCAGCAACTACATAAGGTAGTTCACAACTACCTGCCACACCAGTTCCAGGGGACCCAACACCCCTATCCTCCTCTGCACCATGTGCACATGCCCACACAGACAGATAGACAGACACACACACACAATTAAAAATAATGTTATTTCTCATCCCCATCCACCAGAAACGTAAGTAAAGAAGACTGAGTCCTTTCCCTACAGCAGTGTGAGGACACTGCAGAGCTGAGGGAAGGTCTTGGAAAGCCCTCGGGGGCTCAATGCAGTTGAACTACAGCTTATGTACATACAAAGACCAACCAGAGGGTCCCCAGAGAAGGAGGGGCACGGAGTAAAGTCCTCCAGCTCTGGTGCATGCTTGTTTGGAGAAGTGTAGGCATACACGTAGCCTGTGGAGGCAAGGAGACAAGCAGTGCTACTGTCTGGTCGTGGGTTGGTTTGAAGAGCCATGATTATCCCCATCTGGTAAACTACCAGTGCTCCTCAGTCCTCTAAGACACTTCTTTGTAATTATTTTCCTCTCTGATGGTGTGCCAGGACACTGGCCAAAAAAGCCAAGTGGGATAAAGTCCATTCAACTGTGAGGGACTCAAGACTCAGCGCCAGTGATTGGAACCAAGCGAACTTCTAATTTTCCATTGGCAAAGCTTCTCCACTTTCTTATTAATGTGGTTTTTCTTCCCCAAGTGGCTTCTGCGAGGCTACCCAAAAACATCTCTTTGTTCCCTTCCTAAGTTTATGGGAAGCCTATGGGAAACTCCAGCAGCAGGCACTGGGAAAAGGGTGTGCATGGCCATCCTGAAGGGGTAGTGTCCCAGGACAAAGAGCTTTGTGGCTGAGTCTTGGATGCCTGCTGTTCCCCTGGCAGAGGGCTAAATGTGAACCTATACTCGATCAGTGGGGTTTTGTGTAGTGCTGAATTTTAATTCAGCTTATTTCTATTGAAATTTGACAACCTGTCTACTGCCTGCTAACCTCGACTGTATTTATTAAGACAAAACAGGTAAATCCTGGAATAACACCAGGCTCTATACTCAGGAGAATTCCAAATCAAACCCCAAAGTTCTGTTATGTCAAAGTAAAATGCTATGTTTCCATTTGGGATCAGAAAGAAGGAAACCTGAAGACCACATGATGGCTTTGGTTTGTGGGTTTTTTTTTTCCCCACATCTATTTATTGTGTGTGTATATACCTGGGCACACATGTATCAGAGGACAACTTACGTGAGCTGGTTCTCTGCTTCTACCTTGTGGGTCCCAGGGATTGAAATCAAGTCATCAGGCTTGATATAGAGTGCCTTTACCTACTGAACCATCTCATAGGCAGGCAAAGTAATACAGCTTTACACAGTTAAACAAATGCAACATAAAAGAATGCAACACATCTTTGCATCATTAAACAAATATTCCTCAGCATAAACAAATGTAACACATCTTAAACTAATATTCCATAACATTTCCCCCTTTTGTCTAAGTAACAATGAAAGGTTTTAACTTTAACATAGTAAAACTATATACAATAAAAACAGTTATCAAGTAAGAATTACATTTACAATATTCAGTCCATTTGTATTTAGCAAATTCAGAGAAAATACTTCATTATCTTAGTGATTCAAAAGTTTTATACTAATTTGCTTTCCATCATAACTAAGGAAAACTATAACTCTAACTATTTAGTCTTTAACTCCATCAAAGACCCCAGAAGGATGTAATATTACCTAACAACAGAGACATCTGGCTGCCTAGATAGTCACCCAAAGTTCCTCTGCAATGTTGGGGCATCCATCTTTGGCCTACAGGCCTAGAACATCTGGCAAACTTTCCAGTGAAGCAGGAAATTTGAAGGACTGTCCCACCTTGTCTTGGCAAAGTCCAATAGTCTTTTTCCTTTGTGTCCTGATTGTGCAGTCTATACAGCATACTGTCAGCAGTCCAGGCAAGAGCAGTTTCTTGCCAGAATGGCTAGCCTTGCCACATTGAAAGCAAACTCCATGTGGAGTTTCTTCGATGACCATCATCCTTTTATGAAGTAAATTGGTGCTGCCAGAAGCAAATGTGTCTCATTGTCATGAAAAACCTTAGGTTGTTAAACATCTTAAATGACCTTCTGTATGTCTTTGAAGTGTTTGAAAATCATCTATCTGTGTAAAATATATCTATTTAACCTTGAAAACATACCTAATGTGACTACAAGTTTGATTATTATAAATTAACTACTAACCTCATTTCTTACTTATACATTGCATTTTTAAATGAGCTGCATAAGCATAATACCCCAAACAAGAGTAGAAACATGCATACAGTATAATAAAAATAACTTTAAATTTGTATCAATATACCAAAATCCATGCCAATGCAAAATATCTGAGATTAATAGTTGTCTTTTTATCCTATATTCCCCTAAATGATAACAAACATCCATGACCCACCAAATAACCAAAAACCATCCACACACCACCTCTTGGGAATGTGGGCATTGTTTTCTCTAGACTGCTTCCTTTTGTCTGTGGACAAAGGCATCTTTAGGGGTCCCTGAGAAAATTGATATAATGGCCAAGTCCTGGGAAGACCAGCTGTAACCTTTGTTGATATATATCACCCGTCAAGATTCAGGAGGTCTTCCCCAATTAAACCTGATCCGTATTAATCCTGAAGGAATCCACAGCCTCTTGTTTCCTGTGGAAACAAAAGCAAACCCTCTTCCCCAATGTAACATACTTTTTTACTTATTTTTTAAAGTTAAGATAGCCCTAAAGTATCTAGGATGGTTCAGTTTTGCAGTCCAGTTCACGATCCCATGTCTGTTAGCAACTGTTGTTTGCTTATCAGCACTCAAAAACTCAGAATCAACACAATACTATGTAAGATTCAGACTCCCTGTATATTTTCCTGTTAGGTGACTTTTTCTTTTTATATTACTTTTACTCTCTTTAAAGACTTTATTATTTTTAAATTATTTATTACTATGACTGTCTATACCCCTTTTCTTTTCTTTCTTAAGCCTATGCACATTTTATAACACAGTGGAACCTGTTTAGAGGTTTTTTTCTGTCTGGACCTTTTTTCTGTGTATCTCTAACCCTTTTTGACCACATGAGCCTTTGAACTGCTAAGCTGCAGGGATAGGACCTCTGCTGCAGCTTTGGAGGCTGGCTCCGCCCACTTCTAGGGCCTGTGAAAGCTAAGCTAAAGCTTGCAGCAAGGTTGGAGGTAGGTGACAAGGAACTGCATTCAGCCCCCCAGGTCTGGAATGCCAGTGCCCTGCACTGTGGCAGGCATTTTACTTAGTTTTTTATTTCTACTTAGTGTGAAAAAGACTATTTTAAGTGCTCTGCTGTACAGCAGAACTTCTTAAAGGAGCCATGTCCATTTTTTGTTTGTTTTGTTTTGTTTGTTTATTTTTAAGCTTTCTCAGGTCCTATGGAAATTCAAGCTTCAGGTTGGAATGCCAAAATGTAATTGGCGCTTTTTTTTTCCTTTGGGGCCCACCACCCAGCTCCCAAATAAATACACAGTCTTATTCTTACTTATGAATGCCTGGCCTTAGCTTGGCTTGTTTCTAGCCAGCTTTTCTAACTTAAATTATTCTGTTTCTCTTTAACTACATTTTGCCTCTGGGCTTTTTACCTTTCTTTATTCTATATATCTTTCTTTCTTTCTTTCTTACTCCATGGCTGGCTGTGTGACTGGGTGGCTGGCCCCTGGAGTCCTCTCCTTCTTGCTCCTCCCTCTTCACCTCTCTTCTTTTCGAGCCTAGATTCCTCCTATTTATTCTCTCTGCCTGCCAGCCCTGCCTATTTCTCTCTCCTGCCTAGCTATTGGCCATTCAGCTCTTTATTACACCAATTAAGTATTTTAGACAGGCAAAGTAACACAGCTTTATAGAGTTAAATAAATGTAACATAAAAGAATGCAACACATCTTTGCATCATTAAACAAATATTCCACAGCATAAACAAATGTAACACATCTTAAGCTAATATTCCACAACATACATACATGTAAGTGATAAAATTTCTTGATGCTAAAAGAGCTGAATACACCGGCTGTTGGTGCTGATCATACCTTTAATCCCAGCACTCAGAGAGGCAGGTGGATCTCTGTGAGTTTGGGGCCAGCCTGGTCTACAGAGTGAGTTCCAGGACAGCCAGGGGGAAAAAACAAAAACAAAAAAACAAACAAACAAAAGAGCTGAAGATACATCCATGCAAAAATTAGTACATGTATGTTTATAGAATGTATCTTAGTTAGGGTTTTTATTGCTATAATAAAACACCATGACCAAAAACAAATTTGGGGAGGAAAGGGTTTATTTGGCTCACTCTTCCATTATGAAGGCAGACAGGGCAGGGGTGCTGCTTACTGGCTTGCTTCTCATAGCTTGCTCAGCCTGCTTTCTAATAGAGCCCAGGACCACCAGCCCAGGGATGGCACCACCCACAATAGGTGGGCCCTTGCGCATCGATCACTAAGAAAATGCCCTACAGACATGCGTATGGCTGATCTGATGGAGACAATTTCTCACATGCTTATGGCTGATCTGATGGAGACAATTTCTCACATGCTCATGGCTGATCTGATGGAGACAATTTCTCACATGCTTATGGCTGATCTGATGGAGACAATTTCTCACATGCTCATGGCTGATCTGATGGAGACAGTTGTTTCTCACATGCTCATGGCTGATCTGATGGAGACAGTTTCTCACATGCTCATGGCTGATCTGATGGAGACAGTTGTTTCTCGATTGAGGTCCTCTTAGCTGACTCTAGCTTGTGTCAAGTTTACGTAAAAACTAGCAGCACAGTGTATTTCTAATAACCCAAAGGGGAAACAACCTGATGTCCATCAACTTGTGAACAGAGCAGCCTTCCTTGAAGACTTCAGGCTAGCTGCAAAAGAAGCCAGGCAGAAAAGAAAAGACCACATAGAGCAGTGGTTCTCAACCTGTGGGTCTCGACCCCTTTGGGGTCACGTGTATAATATTCTGCATATCAGACATTTACATTACAATTCATAACAATAGCAAAATTACAATAATGAAGTAACAATGAAATAATTTTATGGTTGGGGGTCACCACAACATGAAAAACTGTATTAAAGGGTCACAGCATTAGGGAGGTTGAAAACCACTGACATAGAGGATAAATCCTTTTATATGAAAAAGCCATAAAAAAAAAAAGCAGGTCTTAATGATACAAAGTAGATGAATGGTTGCCAGGCATAAGGAAAGGAGGTTGTGTGTTACAGAGTTCCTTTGGGGATGTTGGAAGTTTCTGGAATCATGTAGTTGTGATGTTTGTGTAATTCTGAATATGCTCAGAACCACCTGACTGTGGTCTAGGTTAGGTCTCCCCATGTCCTCTTGACTAGGTTTCCTGGGCAGGCATCCTGAGAGAGCATGAGTCAGCCGGATGCTTCGTGGCCATTTTATATACAGCCCAGAATGCACAGTCTCACTTTCACACATTGTAATTGCTGAAGCTGTCACAGGTTCTACCTCCACCTCAAGAGAAGGGGTGAGTGTAAACACCGTCCCCTGGGGCTGACAAGGTTCAATCCTGACACACAGGATTAGGACTGTTACTCTATTTTGGAAAGGCGTCTATAGCAAACATCTTTTTACTTATAAATGCAGACAACCTCATTCTGTAAAAAGATGGGGGAAAGTGGAAGATGTTGAGACAGGATCTCGCTTTGTAGCCCAGACTTACCTATAGACAACAGTGGCCTTGCAATTACAGCAGTGCTTCTGTCTCAGTCTCATAGATGCTGTGATAAAAGTACAAGGCACCACATTCAGCTAACAGGTGGTTTTGTCCTGAAAAGTACCAAAGAGAAAAAATGTGCAACTTCCTAAGCATTGCATATTTAAAGATTATACACATATTAGGGGCTGGGGAAATGGCTCAGCTGATAAAGCACTAGCCATGAAATGTGGGGACTGGGGTTTGGGGTCCCTAGAACCTGTGGAAAAGCCAGGCAGACATGAGGGCTATAATCCCAGCACCTGAGGCAGATTCTACAGGGCGAACTGATTAGCCAGATTAGCAAGAACTGGTGAGCCCTTGTCTCAGTAAGTGAAGAGCAGAGTGATTAAGGAAGACGCTGATGTCAGTTTTGTGCCTCCATGTGTACCATGCTCACATCACAAATGAGTAGGTACATATTGGAAAAGAGTCATGTTGATATTTTGTGTATCCTTCCACAATTAAAAAGAATTTTATCTGGGAGGATGTGGTGGGAAGAGGAGGTTGGTGGGAGGGTCTCACTTATGTACCCTAGTCTGGCCTTGAAGTCACCTCCAGCCTCATTCCCAATGGTGGGACGGCAGGTGTAACTGTGACTGGCTGTGTGTCAGCATTTTATAGGCACCTTGCATTTTAATCTTGTAAAGATTTGTTCAATATTATTTTATGTGTATGAGTGTTTTACCTGCATGTGTGTCTGGGCACCATGTGTGTGCTAGAGGTTAGAAGACGGTATTGGATCCTCTGCAACTGGAGTTACCAGGCGGGTGGGGGGAGTGGAACCAGGGGCCTCTGCAAGAGGAAGTGCTCCTAACTGCTGAGCCATTTCTCTAGTACCCCCTTACACACACACACACACACACACACACACACACACACACACACACACACACACCTTGCTTTTTTATTTACTATTAGCCTTGGGGGTCTTCTCTCTTTCATGTGGGAATTAGCCATGTTCTTCTAAATGGTGACATAGTTCCATTGTATGGTTGTTCCAAAATGCATTTACTCACTCCCTGTTGAGCACCATTTAATTGGTTTCTAGTTTATAACCGTCGAAACCAAGTCTTCAGGGAACATCTTCATGTTTTTCCAGGAGAAAGTGCATGAGCATCTGAAATTGGAACTGGTCCCAGTCTGGTGGCAGGTGCTGGTCATCCTAGAACACAGGAGGCTGAGGCTGACTGTGAGTTCAAGGCCACTCTAAGCCCCGTAGAGAGACTAAAAACATACACTAAAAATAACTAAGTGAACAGACATTGATAAATTACCAGCTGAAAAGACTGATCCACTGTTAATTGCCCTCAGTGATGGATGAGTCTGCCGCTCAAAGCTTACCGACACTGATGACCCTGCGGTTTTCATCCCTGTCCTCCGACAGGTACGAGTACTTGCTGGCTTTTTGTTGGCATTTGTTTCTTGAATATGAGCAGAATTGAGCATCTAGATGCTCAACATGGATACCTTAGACAAGATTCTGTTCTGGACAGCGGCCATTTCTTCCAACAGGAGCTGAGAATGGTCAGTCACCCTTTGCAACAGCAACAGCTTCAGAACTAGCCCAGAGCCTGGTTAGCAAGGGTGGGGTTGATGCACACCTGGAATAAACATCCAGCTTTCAAAGTTCCAACTTGCTACTTCAAGTATTTGGTCATGTTCCCACCCCAGCGTTAATACATTAAAACAGTGGTGTGTGTGTGTGTGTGTGTGTGTTCATTCACGTGTGTGAATACCGGTTTACTGCATGTCATAGCATGCATGTGGAGGTCATAAGACAACCTTAAGCGTCAAACCTTACCCTTCACCTCATCTGAGACAGATCTCTGTCACTGTTGTATACCCAGGTTAGCTGGCCTTCAAGTTTCCAGGGAGTCTCCTGTCTCCCCTATCTTACCACAGATGCACTGGGATTGCAGAAGTACATGATCATGAATTAAATGCAGGTTCTCACACTTCTGTGGCGAGTACTGAGCCATTTCCCTAGCCTGACTGATACTTCTTTAAAGATGGGCTCTCACTATGTAACCCAAGCTGGCATTGAATTCCCGATCCTCCTGCATCAGCCTCCCAAGTGAGAGATGACAGCTGTGCACCATCATGTCCGGCTTCAGTGGTCTCTTTAACACCAATCACGGCATTACCACCCCAGACCTCTCACAGACAAGACACCCTTCAGACACTGTCACCGGTGAGATACATGTGGAAAACCAAGGATGTCGGCGTAAGTCTTGAGTAAAGTGGGGAGGTAGCTTTAGTTATAATAAAAGCAGGCTTAACAGAGCTGCCCGCTGCATCATGTAGCCTAGTCATCCCAGCAGTCTGGGGTTTTCATTTTCTTTATTTGCCTGGATTGGTGCAGCTAATTGGAGCATTGGGGAACGCCCATTTTGATGGTCTCTGCTAAAAATTGTACCCTTGGGGCTGAGGGTCTTTGTTTCCCATTCTGAGGAGAAGCCGTGAGGGAGAGGAAGGGGAGAACAGAGCATCCTTCCATTGTGTTTTTAGCTCCGCTTTCCAGAATAATGGCAATGTTGCATGAGCCCTGACAACTGCCATACTGAGATTTGTGGACCATGAACTTACCGTCCGATGAGTGGCCACGCTACCTATATTGAGTTGCTAGCAACGCTGTTGTTTTCCCATACTCCTTTGTAAGTAGCAAGCAAGCTTTACCTCAGGCAAATTCTGTGTGGAGCTGAACTGGGGAGTTGCTTGTGTAGACAGCCTGGGGGATGTTTACTGGAAGCCTGGACCCTGGGGAGGGTTTCCAGATGAGTAGACCCCAGGTAATGCAGGCTGGAAAGTCCTTTCTGATAGTCCTGTGGCAGAGGCCGGGATGGCAGAGGTCAGGATGGCTGGCTTCTGTGCAAGGTTCTGTGGTGTCTCTGAGAAGGGTGGGGTCTCAGCCTGAGCCCTAGCTTCAGCTAAGATTCCAGGCCTAAGTTTGCAAATGAGGGAACCACAAGCCCCTCTGTCCTGAAGGTTGGAACCCTGGGCTATGAGCAGCGGCTTTGGTCTCAGGAGGAGGGTAGCCCTGTCCTATTCTCCAGCTAGGGAATTCTGGATTCCCATGGATCTGCAGGGAAGGGTGAACTTGCCTCACTCACCCCTCCCACTACCAATGTGGTTTTCCTGCCAGCCTAGAGGATAAAGACTCACCCAAGATGACTTTAAATTAAAGAAAAGGAAAATGACAAGTCTCACTCGAGTTTGGAAAGTAAGATTCATAGTGCACCAGTTAGAAGAAATTCCAGGTGAATCTCAGAATTCGATCATTCCTACCCACTTGTATTTCAGAGTGCTATTTTGAGTGAGAAGGAAAGCGATTGATGTCACGGCGTGGTTCTGGAGACCTTGCTTGTTCTCCCAAGGACAAGAAACACCTGTCCTGCAGCACTGTGGAAACACAATTGAAACCACTCTTTAGAGAAGGTGGAAGAGGATCCGTCATATTGGTGGAATTATTAAGGCCACTCCACGGCTCAGCAGGTAAAGGCAGCTGCCACCAAGTCTGATGACTTGGGTTCAATGTCCAGAACCTATGTGGTGGAAGGAGAGACTGTAAAGTTGTCTTCTGACCTCTGCACAAGTGTTGTGGTGTGTGTGTGTGTGTGTGTGTGTGTGTGTGTGTGTGTGTGCAGTTTCTCCACAGGGCCCACCTTGTCATGATCTGCCCTGCCCCACAGCCCTTGTACATGCTGACCAGCAAGGAAAGTGACCCATGAATATGAGCCTGTTTGTGCCTGGCTGTGCAGGAACAAGAGGGTGCAGGTGAACGAGCAATACAGTCAAACTCAGAAGATTCCAAAAGCCCCTGAGCTGTGAGTCTTCTCTCAACATGAAGAAGCATGACGGCTTACACATTGCAGCGGCAGCTAGCCCAGCCCGGCCCAGCCCAACCCAGCCCAGCCCAGCCCAGCCCAAAAGCTCCAGCAGTGTCAGCAAGCTTTGCCTGTGCCTGTGGTGTCTGCTTGCGTCTGGGCTTGCCTGCCCTTGGTGAAGGGCAAAAAATGGAAACTACTCTCCTGGAGATGACAGCTGGCTTGGGGATGCTGGTCTCAACACTCCACTGGGGGTTGGGCCGCCAGCATTGGCAGACTTGGAATTTTCCATCAAGTGGGTCATAAGGCACATGATTTATAACTTTAGGTGCAAAAGGGTTTCATTTGACCTCAGGCTTTTAAAATTTTTATAGCAACATTTAAAAATTGGTTACCATCTGTATATAAAGAAAAATGTGTGTGTGTGTGTGTGTGTGTGTGTGTGTGTGTGTGTGTGTGTGTGTATACCAAAGTGTACATGTGGAGGTCAGAAGACAACTTGCAGGAGCAGACTCTCCTCTCACTATGTGAGTTCTGGGGTTCAAACTTGGGTTGTCAGGCTTGATGGCAAAGGTCTTTACTCATTGACCAATCTCAACAGTCCAAGAATGTTTGATTATAATAATTGCTGTTTGACTGGCTGACTTGGGTTTCATAAAAAAGCCATTAAATATTTCAGTTTGGGATTAGGACAGAATTCCCAACAATTCCTGAAATGGCTCTAAATATATCTCTACCATCTTGTACTACGTGTTGATGCAAAGCAGCCTTCTGAGCACTGGTGCCTTCTCTGTGAGTTTGTGCAGGGGTCTGAGTAGATATCTGTGCACCATGTGCATTCAGGAGCCTGAGGAGGCAGGACAGGGCATCGGATCTCCTAGAACTGGAGTTATAATTGTGAGCCACTATGTGGTTGCTGGGAACCGAACCCATGTCCTTTGCAGGAGCAGCCAGTGTTCTTAAATGCTGAGCCATCACTCTAGCTCCAGCATTGATAATCATAAAACCAAAAAATATCTGTCAATCCTGAAAAATGTTGGAGATGCTCTAGGTCCTGCCATATCAAACATTCAACCAAGATTTATTTTGATATGTAAAAATATTATTGGATTAGTATAGAAATTTACTTTTATCTTTAATAAATGATAAAATTATATGAATATCAAAAGTTGCTTTAAGATATGTTTTCTTTCTTTTTTGAACTAGGGACTTTTGTAGCCCAGGCTAGTCTCAAACTCACAATTTAGCTAAGGCTAGACTTGAACTCCTGATCTTCCTGCCTCTACTTCCCAAGTGCTAGAATTACAGTTTGGTGCCACCACATCTGACTTATAATAAATTGAAAAGAAATTGATTTTAAGTAAATGTTTCTTTTGTATACCTATAGACCCAGGGATAGGATTTTCTCAGTGTTAGTTTAAGAAACAAAGGCTGAGGTTGTAGCTCAGGTGGAACAGTGTTTGTCTAGCATGCACAAAGTCCAGGGTTCAGTGCCCGACACTGCATGAATTTGGCAGCGTGGATCACACCTGTAATCATGACCCTCAGGAGGTGGGGGCAGTAGGACCACAAGTTCAAGGTCATCCTTGACTACATAAGTTTAAGGGCAGTCTAGGATGTATAGGATTTTGTCTCAAAAATATTTATTTTTTAAATTTTAAAGACAAAGAAAGACCAACTGAAAAGTAATTGAAATCCTGTGCCCTTGGGGAGTGTATTTTCTGGGCATCCTTTCTTTACAGCTTTGTAAGTCATGATTAAAACCCTTTGGGGTTTTGAAAGCACCAGCCACCAGGAGGCGCTGCTCCCAGATGGTTACCTGAAGCATCTCATCCCACATGGCAATTCTGTCAACAAACTTGCAACACCGGGCCAAAGGGACAGGCAGGGGTCTAGGCCCAGGGGCCAGAGGGAAGCAGGACAGGACAGGAACTGCCCAACTGCTGCCTGCCTCTTTCTTCCAAGGTTTGACCCAGTGCTTGCAGGTCTTTCCAAAGCCTGAAGTAGGCGGTTCCTTGCAGGTTGGAAGATAATTTCAAATGTCTCAGCAGGTTTGATTTTGTTTTTTGTTTACTGGTTGGTTTTTTGAGACATGATTTCT
>CABHPH010125430.1:0-13903 GCA_902168325.1 Peromyscus nudipes
GTCTACTCTTGCAAGATTCCCGAAAGTGCTTGCATCCATCTACCATTTCTCAGGTACCATTATATTCCTTCTCAGGTCTTTGATGGGATTGAAGACTAGCAGTTATAGTTACAAATTAGTATATATAATATCTTAGATAGAACATATTAAGTATTAGATTCAGGTTCTTTAGGATAGGACACCTTTTGGAATGATCTTTGTAACATGCCATTTACCTATGCTCTATATATCTCTGGATTTTAGTATGTGCTTCTTGCTTGATATTGTTTGCACTGATTATAGTCCCATCTTATCTAGGTCATTATCCTTCATTACTCCTGGACAATATTTGATAACCATTCCTTTGTATATAATCTTGTATTAAGTTAGAACCTTCTTATTTAGACAAAAAGGGGGAGATGTAGTGGGTAGCCACTCCAGCTTTGGTCTGGAAGTTCCAATACCCAATGAGGCTTCCGTACTATCACGCCTACAAGGCGGGGCCAAGGGAGGGCCTGAAGACCTGAGATCGGGATGCGCGGCGCTCTCTTGTTTCCTGGACCTGGACGCGAGAGGTAGACCGAGGAAAGTTCTCCAGAGAACACCGCCGGACTGCGCTGCGTCTCTTCCAGAACCCATCATCTACCTATCCCGTCATTTGTGAGTTACGCCTTTAAATAAATCTCCTTTTAACTACGTGGAGTGGCCTTAGTAATTTCAGCAATAGTCAGCCAACATCAAATTAAATGGAGGGAAACTGAAAGCGATTCCCCTAAAATGAGGAACAAGACAAGGCTGTGTGCTCTCCCCATATTTATTCAATATAGTACTTGAAGTTTTAGCTAGAGCAATAAGACAACAAAAGGAGATCAAGGGGATACAAATTGGTAAGGAAGAAATCAAACTTTCACTATTTGCAGATGACATGATGGTATACATAAGTGACCCAAAAAATTTCACCAGGAAACTCCTTCAGCTGATAAACTCCTACAGTAATATGGAAGGATACAAGATTAACAAAAAAAAAATTAGCAGCCCTCCTATATGCAAATGGCATATGGGCTGAGAAAGTATTTAGAGAAACATCACCCTTTACAATACCCACAAATAATATAAAATACCTTGGGATAACTCTAACTAAGCAAGTGAAGGACCTGTATGATAAGAACTTTAAGTCTCTGAAGAAAGAAATTGAAGAAGATATTAGAAAATGGAAAGATCTCCCGTGCTCATGGATAGGTAGGATTATCATAATTAAAATGGCAATCTTACCAAAAGCAATCTACAGATTAATGCAGTCCCCATCAAAGTCCCAACACAATTCTTCACAGATCTGGAAAGACCAACATTCAACTTCATATGGAAAAACAAAAAACCCAGGATAGCTAAAGGAATCTTGTACAACAAAACAACCTCTGGAGGCATCACGATCCCTGACCTCAAGCTCTACTATAGAGCTACAGTAATAAAAACAGCTTGGTACTGGCATAAAAACCGACATGTGGACCAATGGAATTGAATTGAAGACTCTGACATTAATCCACACACCTATGAACATATAATTTTTGACGAGGAAGCCAAAAGTGTACAATGGAAAAAAGAAAGCATCTTCAACAAATGGTGCTGGCATAACTGATTGTCAACATGTAGAAGGCTGCAAATAGATCCATATCTGTCACCATGCACAAAACTTAAGTCTAAGTGGATCAAAGACCTCAACATAAATCCAGTTACTCTGAACCTGCTAGAAGAGAAAGTAGGAAGTAGTCTTGAACGCATTAGTACCGGAGACTACTGAGAGCAACAATTAATAAATGGGACCTCTTGAAACTGAGAAGCTTTTGTAGGGCAAAGACATGGTCAATAAGACAAAAAGACAGCCTACAGAATGGGAAAAGATCTTCACCAACCCCACATCTGACAGAGGTCTGATCTCCAGAATATATAAAGAACTTAAGAAACTAGACGTTAAAATACCTAACAGTCCAATTAAAAAATGTAGTACAGATCTAAACAGAGAATTCTCAACAGAAGAATCTCAAATGGCTGAAAGACATTTAAGGAATTGCTCAACATCCTTAGTCATCAAGGAAATGCAAGTCAAAATGACTCTGAGACACCATCTTACACCTGTCAGAATGGCTAAAATGAAAAACAGTGAAGACAGCTTATGTTTGAGAGGATGTGGAGCAAGGGGAACACTCCCACACTGTTGGTGGGAATGCAAACTTGTACAGCCACTTTGGAAATCAGTAAGGCGGTTTCTCAGAAAATTGGGAATCAATCTTCCTCAAGACCCAGCTATACCACTCTTGGGTATATACCCAAGGAATGCTCAATCATACCACAAGGACACATGCTCGATTGTGTTCATAGCAACACTATTTGTAATAGCCTGGAAACAGCCTTGATACCCCTCAATTAAAGAATGGATAAAGAAAATGTGGTACATATACACAATGGAGTACTCCTCAGCAGAGAAAAAAAAAATAACATCATGAGGTTTGCAGGCAAATGGATGGAACCAGAAAATATCATCCTGAGTGAGGTAACCCAGACTCAGAAAAACAAACATAGTATGTACTCACTCATAAGTGGATACTAGATGTGGAGCGAGCAATAACCAGACTGCAACCCACAGCTCCAGCGAGACTGGCTGGTAGGGAAGACCCTGGGAGGACACAGGGATTGTCCAGTGAGGGAGGGGTGGATGGGATCTACATGAGCAAGCTGGGGGTGAGGGAGGGTAATGGAGGGTAAGGGACGGGGGAATGAGAGCTTAGGGTAGCAGGAGGTTCAAGCTGGATCAGGAGCAGAGTGGGAGAGCAGGGAAGGAGACACTGTGATGGGTGAAGGCACAATGGGAATAGGGATAGACAGGATATTGGGGTGGTCCCCAGGAATCCACAAAGATGACTCCACCATAGACTACTCGCAGTGGTCGAGAGGGTGCTGAGCTGACCTACTCTGGTGATCAGGTGGCTGAATGCCCTAGCTGACATCATAGAACCCTCATCTAGTGACTGATGGAAGCAGATGCAGAGATCTACGGCCGGGTCCCAGGCAGACCTCCAGGGTTCCAGTCTATGTGAGAGAGGAGGGATTCTCTCAGCAAGAGATATCAAGACCATGATTGGAAGGAGTGCAGAGGCAACTAGCCAAACTAGTAAAAGTGCATGAACTGTGGACCAGTGGCAGAGGAGCCCCTGTGGTACTGGATTAGGCCCTCTGGATAAGGGAGACAGTTGTTTGGCTTGAACTGTTTAGGGGACCCCCAGGCATGGGGATTGGGACCTGTCCCGAGTGCATGAGCTGGCTTTTTGGAGCCCATTGCCTATGGTGGGACACTTTATGCAGCCTTGGTGCAGGGAGGAGGGGCTTGGACCTGCCTCAACTGAATGTACCAGGCTGTGTTGACTCACCGTGGGAGACCTTGCCTTGGAGAGAGTGGGAGTGGAGGGTGGGTTGAGGGGGAGGGCTGAGGGGTGGGAGGAGGGAGGACAGGGGAATCTGTGGTTGATATGTAAAATGAATGGACAATCTCTTAATAAAAAAAAAAGGAAAAAAATCGTGTGCTTTCCCCAATGCATGTGCCAGTCAAAGTAGGGTGTTATGTAGCTTTCAGAGTGTTACCTTGGAAGTCAGCTTCCCTCTAGTCATACAAGGCCTAGTGTCAAGGTCAGATACAGAAAAGGATGCCTAAGGTACTAGCAAACTGAATCTGGATGAGAATCAAGTTGCTGGTGTGATTCACTGTTCTCTGGGCCCTCAGGTGTCAGCATTTTCTTTACCTTTCTAGGCCTGTATTCAGAAGACAATGAAGTATCATGAGAAAGCTCTGGAGAGAGAATGCTGCTGGCTGAAGAAGGGGGCAAATGGAAGACCTGGCCGTAAGGCTATTGTGTTCCTTAAGCGTAAGGTACCTGATTAAGGTGAGTGCTTTAAAGCTCTCTTGCTTTTGTTTTATTTTTCCTTTTCCTTTGGTGCCAGAATTCCAATGCTGGCCCTTGCCCAGGACATCTGCCATTACTATCAACCAGAAACCAAAAGCTAAAGTCTAAGAGTGGAAGCAAAAAGACAAGGTAGCCAGTTGAGTCTGCGTAACTACCAATGGCAGTTTTGTTTTGTTTTGTTTTGTTTTGTTCAAATTGGAAAGGTGGGAACACAGAGCCTGCTCACAAAACTCCTTGGCTTTTCTCAGAACACTGCCATTGAGCAGAGATAGTTTCATAAATTCCTTGTGCCTAGTCTTACTGTAACTTGTTCAGTCGATATCCCTGGGAGACCTGCTCTTTTCTGAAGGGAAATGGAGGGGTAGAAGTAGATGTGGAGGACAGGGATGTGGGGGAAAGGACTGAAAGGAGTGGAGGAAGGCGAAACTGTAGTCGGGATGTAATGTATGAGATAATAATAACAGTATTATTATATAATTATAACATTGTTATTATTATTTCCTCGGCCCAGAGTTTTTCTTCCTGCTAGCCCTAGCACCTTAGGGGAAGGAAGGGTCTGGATGGGGTCAAATGGGCCCAGAACCAAGCCTGGCCTCCCAACCCTTCTCTCTGTCGACAGACAAGTCAAGTACCATTGCAGTGTCTTTTAAGCCTAGTGACCAAGGGGCCAGACCAAATGCACAGCTCTCCTCACTTCAGGAGCAGGAAATGGAAGGATAGTGGTGATGATACTAACCTTCCTGGAGTGTCTAGCTGCTAGCAGGTGTCAAAGGAAAGGAGAGCTCAGAGTGGGGAGAGGGACTGGAGAGCCATTAAGAACACTCTTTCAGAGGACCTGAACCTGAGCTCAGTTCTCGGCACCCATATACAGCAACTCACAACTGCCTGTAACCCCAGATCCGGAGGATCCAATGCCCTCTCCTGCCTTCTGTGGGCACTTGCACTCACCTGCATGTGCCACATACATACACATAATATCAAAGCAACCCCCTGACACACACGCATACCCCAAATAAAAGCAAAGCAATGAATTGAATTTGTTTTTTATATCCTGTGGAAAGGTGAGGAGCAAGCTCTATGCCCTCTCTCCTTGTGGCTGTTGTCTGCATTAGTTCTGTGTTCTCAGCGGACTGCTTCATGTGAGGGTTGTTCATTTCAGCGCTAGCAAATGTACTGTTTCTTCTGCAGCAGCCCTGTGCACTGCACTCAGAAGACAGGAGTGGATTAAAGTGCCTGGCATACTGTCAATCAAAGCAAAGCCCTCTATTCTGTGTGCCAAGGGACTGGAACAGGAAACAAGGGCCCCAGGGTACCTGCACTAGTGTTTAACAGGGTTCCTCTGCACTTGTTCACCTGGGGCCCTGCCATACAATGTTCTGTGCCACTGTGTCCCTACAACAGCCCATCCACTCTAGGTACCTCACTAGGTCTGAAACAAGAAAGCACAACAGTCCGTGTCTCTCCTAGAGCCTTAGAAGTCAAAAAAGCTCAGGTAAGAAGCTCCAGTCAATCCTCTGCTATTGCTAGGAATCATGGGAAAGAAGCTTAATGGTGCCGTGCCAGGAGTTTGGAAGTTCTTCCCTCATGATGGCAGTAGTGTTCCAGAAATGAAATGTGTGTATTGTGAGCGCTTCTCTTTAGCCTTTCATATCTGTCCTGATGGTGGGGGGTGAGTGCCACACAGAGACAAAGGCACCAGGCAATATGGCTGCTTTAAGTTTTGTCCAATAACTATGAGTTCAACATTATTTCATTTTTAGCCCCCACCCCCACCCCTGGATGAAACCAAGGCCTCAATCCATAAGTTAGGTCTTTTCTTCCTGGAAGTGAAATTTATAGGGGACTTTGCATTTGAGTATGACTCTCCACTCTTTTAGCCTGTCCATTTGTTTTCCATAGTAGTTAACTTCATTCATAGGACACATTCGGTGAAGACTGGAAAAGGAAGCAGTTGCTTGAAGCCTGAAGATCACCATATAATCCAAAGACCCCTCTTTTCTTAATTCACGTTTTATTTCTAAAATTTTAAATTGTACTTATTAGGATGGTATGAGGAAGATGTGGGTGTGTTTGTGCACAGAGCATGGCATTTGTGCGGTCAGAGGACTATTTTCCAGAGTTAGTTCACCCCTTCCACCCTTGTGTGGGTTCGGTTCTCAAACTCAGATGGTCAGGCTTGCATGGCAGGTGCTTTAATGGCCATACCATCTTGCCTGGCCCAGTGTAAACTTTTCCAATTGGTATAGACAGTATTATGTTTCCTTATGGCCTTTTCAATTTTTATTGGCTCCTCTCCATCTGTTTGAATGCCCCTCCCCCTCTAATAGCCTCCTTCGATTCTCATGCCAGCTCAAAAATTGGGATTCTAAACATCTGCCATCGAGCTAGACTGATTTTGTTTCCCATGCCTGCCTCGAACTCACATTTCAACATCCCAAATGCCTCTGCGTCCATGTGGTCTCTGACCTGGCACCTCCTCCATAACAAGCAGGATTCCCTTCTCCTAGATCTGTGTTAAACTGTTTGGAGAGAAGAGCGACACAGCTGTCACAATTTCTACACTGGTCACTCAAGGTTTGTCTCGTTTGTTCATTTAACACGAGAACATTCTCAAATGGCGTGAAATATTCTTCACTATTTCCTGCAATATCATAGGCTCTGTGTATTTACTTGTGTGTGATTTATCTCTTTGGTATGGTACTTGACACATTTTCAATAGCACATGAAAGAATAGTGTTGGTTTAGGATTCAGAATATGTCAGTTTCTATTGCTGTGGTGAAACAAGCAAGATGGGGGAAAGGGTTTATTTTATTTGGCTTACACTTCCATATCATACTCCATCCATAAAAAAGTCAGGGCAGGATCCTGGAGGCAGGAGCCGATGCAAAGACCATGGAGGGGTGCTGTTTACTTGCTCGTTCTTCATGACTTTCTCAGTCTTCTGTCTTATAGAACCCAGGAGCACAGCCTAGAGGTGGCACCACACAGTGGGCTAGGCGCTTGCCTATGACCTCAGACATTTTTCTCAACTTTCGTTCCCTCCTCTCAGATGACTTTAGCTAGTGTCAAGTTGACATAAAACTAGCCAGGACAGTCAGTGCACTAATCATGAAGAAAAGCAGCACCAAAAACCCTTCCAAAGGAACTCATAATGTGGACTGAATATGCTTACTGCTCTTGGACCAGACACAGTTAGGTTCCCAGCCCCCATGTTAGGAGGCTCCCAGACCCCTGTAACTCCAGCTCAAGGGGAACTGATGCACTCTTCTATCCTGGGTGGACATGCACATACACACAAATAAAATGAGTTATTTAAAGAAAAACTGTTCACTTTTTGGATTGTTCTTGTGGGTATCTTTCTGTTATGGGAAACTTGAGGAGCCCTACCTAGATTATCACATGCTACCAGGAAACTTGGGTCCCCTCTTAAGGTTCTTAGTCTCATTAATAAAATAATTTAAGAAATAGCTCTGAAGGACAGTTCAGACAATTTTGTCAATTTAAAAGAAATTCCCCAGGATGGTCAAGGTGTAAATCAGCTGCCCAAAGAAGGAAGATGAAAAAGGGAGAAAACCATGTTGTGCTGTTTATAGAAACCATATGATGGACAAATAGCCATGTTACAAGGGAGGGTGAGAGAAGAAAAATTGCGAGTTGTCTTTCTGAGTCAAGCAGGAGACCTTGGCCGAGCTGCATAGCATAGACGTGGGTCCAAAAGCTACCACACCAAGGGTGGGCTTTCTAGGAAGGAAAAGCACACTATATCAATTAAGGGGCAAGCATTCCTCTCCTCTTTATTGGGGTTTTTGATGAATCAGCCTTCCTGAGTGTTGCTCTCGATCAGGCAACTGACAAGTCCAGCCAGACCAATGTGCATACATTGAGTAATGAATGTAACATCATTCATTCTGAAAGAGATGGACCAAAGTTGGGAAATTGATACAACCTATTTTTGCCATAAAAATCTAGAGATCCAATTCTAAAGCTGTTCACCTCAAGGGATTACTGTCTTATCATCTCATATCTCCTCCAGGCAAAGGTGCTTATGTAGGAGGAGATAACAGAACATTTTTGCTGGGGAGCCAGACATTCCTGGAACTCTTCCTTTCAACGTTCTTGCCTCTAAATTACCTAGCCAACTCCTATCTCCTGGTCTCACCATTCCCTTTCTAAGAGATAACTAGTTGAGGGTTAAAGAATTTTGACATCATCTTGGGGGATTTGGGTGTTGTGGTTGGTGGGTCTATATAAGTAAGAGACCTCAAAAGTGTATCAATGAATTCATTTGTATAGTAGCTAGGTATAGTGAGGAAGTCCTGCACTGGAGCTGGGAGACAAGAATTAAAGGCAAAAGAGTTGGGGGTGGGGTGTGGAGAGGTGGCTCAGTGGTTAACACTGGCTGCTCTTGCAGGGGATTTGATTCCCAGCACCCACATGGCAGTTCACAACTGTCTGTAACTCCAGTCTCATGGGATCTGACCCCCTCTTCTGGCTTCTGCAGAAGACAAAAGACACACAGACACAACACCCATACACATAAAATGTAAAATAAATTTATCTTTAAAAAAGGAGAGAGAAGGGAAATTGCAGATCTCTGAGCAGGGGAATGATTCTTTCCCACTAGAAGCAGGCATGAATTTTTATAACAGCTTAGCATTACAAGCCCCAGGGAGAACACCAGAAGCCAGAACAAAAAAAGCCTGTCTAAAAATAAAAATGTTCAAGTCAATGTCCATTATAAAGCCTCCATAGGCTCACAAGAACACCCATCCTTTGGGCTCCTCAGGTCTTTCCCCGCACTCCCATTCTCCCAGGCTTGACTTGAGAGTGATGAACCCAGGATCTGCTTTCGGGTACTTTGATAGCTATTAGAAAGGCTAAAATCCTAGTGTGAGGTCCCCCTCACCTGGCTTCTAGAGCAGAAGATATTTAACTAGTGTATGATTTTTAGGTTAGAACAGTGAGTCTGTCTCTCTCAACTGTAGATTCCCATGTAGGTGCTGCAGTGTTGAAATTGACCTAAAGTTTGAAGTCCTGTGTCTATGCAGCATTTTCCTTATAAAGAAAAAAAATTAGTCAGAAATGGTTTTCTAACAAATACCTCACATAGACCTAAGTAATGTCTGGTGAATATGATCCATATATATCCTATACATAGTTGTGTATATATATATATATATATATAAAATCAAAGGTTAAAATTTGTGTGTATAATTTTTAAATTATTGTATGTATATATAATTTTTAACCTTTGATTATACTTTCCTACTACTTTAAGACCATGCAGGTGGCCTAAAATAACTTTTTTACTGTCAGAGCCAGTTGAGTGTCTGGTCCTCAGGGGTCATTTGTGCTTGGGAGGAGGGCCCTCTGATTCTTTTAGCTTCTTTGTCCTTTTTCTTTCATTTATTAGTTGTGCTATTTGTTGCACATAAGTCACAAGGCATTGCTGACAACATTCTTTTGAAGCATTGAGGGCATTTTCTTTGTATCAACTCTTCTGTTCATAAAACATACAAATGCTGTTGTCCCCTGGTTAGAGTCCACCCTGTGCAGTCTCCATAGCTTCTCTGATCAGGAAGACAGACAGGTGACTTGCCAGATTTGTAGGACCTTTGAAGGCAAGGCCCAAAATGAAGTCCCCTTTAATCCCTCTATTCACATTAGTATAGGCTTCCAAGTATGGTTATTAAAAACCCAGGTCAGTTACACCAGTCTGGTATCTTTTAACTTTTGTGTAACATTAAATAAAGTTTGGCAAAAGTCAAACACTTTTAATTAAGTCTTGCATAGACTATTTTGATCGTTTATGTCAGTCCTTGTGAAGGTTACCAAACACATATCTTTAACTTAAGAGAATGCTATTGATCTAAACAGGACATTGGACATTAGAAATTTTAATCTTACATATATCATCACTATCCCTCATCTTTCCCATACTTTCTATAACCTACTCAGACCTTTTGTGATTTCTTCAGGCTTTCCACTGTCTTTTATCTTTTCCAGTTTGGAAACATCCAGTGATCTTAACTAAGGATAAAGTTTCCATATCCTTTTAATATTTCATATCTCTTCTACTTATTAGTTTCCTTTTATTTCTTTCCTTATATCACAGTAACATCTTATTAAATGATAGTTTAATCCAAGCTATATGCATTGCATAATGTGATAAATTAAGATTGCCTGTATACATTGTTGACAATGAGGCTTTGTAAATTCCCAAGCAGACCTCATAGAAAACACTAGACAAAGGTCTCTTGATATTCTGTATGGTCCAGAGAATGTTTTACCATACCTATGCCTTTGGTTTTCTATGAGTGTGGGTACCACACAGGTAGATAACAAACCATCATCAAATCAATGTTTATAACATCCTTCGGAAATCAGCTGAAGTAGGCCTGTTAAAACTGTGATGCTGGTGTTACTGACTGAGGATTTCCAGATGAAGTCCTCTATGGAGATGAGTATCCTATTACCTGTGTTCATTACAGATATCTTCCTGTTAGAGAATAAACAAAAGAATTCTGTTTCTATTGGAGATTTATTGGAAATAAATTGACTCTGAGCTGTTCCTAAGGGCACAGCCCCTTTACTCTTGGGCTGTTTTGTTGCTCTCCTTTTCCCTGAACCAAGTGTCTAGACTAACCCAGGATAGGAGGTTTAGAAGCATACTTTCAGACAAACATGCTTGGGTCTTAAGTAGAAAGGCCAAGTCCCACCTCCAGACCCAGCTTCTCAGTGAGCTTAAGCAGCGCATGACAATACAACAATACAGTGTATACAGAAAAGATACTTGCTCCCCTGTAAAATGCTTGCTTTTTCTAAGTATCGAAGAAAGAATGCAATGGTGTATGATGGACAAAAGGGGTTCATTGATGACAGACTGAACCCAAAGCCCTTGTCCTCGTAACTGGTATAGATTTGTCTGATGAGTCTTACCCATCTCTTGAGTCATGCTTTGGGAACGGGGATGGACAAGAGACAGAAAATATTTTTCCCTTTAGAATGATAGAGAACACTTGGTTTTGAAGGCTCACTCTCTGGTGTCTTTAAAACTTATATAGGGGTATGGAAGCCCACACCATGATCAAGGAAGGATCACAACAATGCAAATATTTGTTCTCTAGCCTTGTCTAAATTGAGATCCTCCCTGGAAGACTGGAGTGAACAACCACATGAAAGTCTGTCCCCACAATCAGTGTGCCTGCAACTGGAGGCACACAACATGAAAAATTTAGCATTGAGACCCCCATGCCTTCTCCTTAATGTCCTAAGAGAGGCATGGATGCCAGTTATACCTTGGTGTGGAAAATGAATGTACAGAGCCCAAAAAAGGGCATTGGTTCCTCTCAATTTGAAGATGACAAAAACCCATGCAAAGACAAATTCAGGCTCACATGGGCACTTCTTTCCAGCTCCAGCCCCTTGAAGCATAACTTAGCAGGCTTTTAACTAACATCTCTGTACTAAGCCAGAGGGCTATGTTATTGCAGTGGTGTAGAAACAGCAAGCACGGATCAGTTCTGGAAGTCATACAGCACGAGAAGGCGTGTTTGGGGTGGTCTCAGGTGCGAGTGCCCAATTGTCTGGAGAGCTGAGCAAGAACTGTGCTTCTTGTAGATTCAGATGTGTGGGAAAGCTCTTCATAGGTAAACAGGGTTTGACAGGAGAGGCTGAAAGAAGCATATTGGTATCAAACAGTAATAAAAAGGAACATTTGTATTTGTGAGGTTTTTGCTGGAGATGTCTTAAAACACTGATAAACTAGCCCAAGCCTGAGGCTGAGGAAATGCTCCTTAGGGATACACAGCTAGATCTTGTCTCTCAAAACAAAAACAGAAAACAAAGCTGCTCTCTGGGCTTTAAATCACATCAACGAGGCCAAAATGAACTGTAACTATATGTCCTGGCTCCCTTTTCTTGGTCAAGTTTTTTCAGACAGGAAGGGATGGTCTAGATATATACTGACACATGAGGCAATGCTTTTAAAACACCCAAGTTCTTTTCCATGGAGCTTATTCAAAAGGGAATGACTGGCCTTAAAGGTCTTAGAAGGTGACTAGGCTCCAAGCTGGGCCAATATGTCATTTCTAAAGGAGTTAGGAGAGACTAGACACTAATGATGCTTCAGTCTAGACCCTGAAGCTAGGAGCAGCCTGGAAAGATGAACCTTGGACAAAAATACTGATACAGGAAGGCATTAGGACCACCAACTGGGATCTTCAACTTTGGAAAGACCAAAGAGCCCCTCCTAGAGATAAATGCACGTTCCTGGGGGTCTTTGTCTACTGCTCAGTTCCCTTGAAACAACATGCAAGCTTTCTCTTGACATCACTGCTTTTGGAGTTTGGTATTCCTTGTGGCTGCTTCTGTCAAGGTAAATCAGCCAGTCATTCCCAATGGAAATGTAATGGTCATGATGAGCTTGCTAAGACAATTTTAATCGAGATTCCAGGCTTGGGGCTAGAGGAATTCCTCAGTTTTATGTACTGCTCTTGTCCGTGGCCTGAGTTGATTCCTAACAACCAAGAGGGGTGGTAGGTACTTACCCTCACACAGACATGTACACATAATTAAAAATAATAAAAATTAATAAACACAATAAATAATTTTTTTAATCTTAAAAACAAAACTGAAGCTCTGCCCCTCCACTTCCTCTTCCTGTACCTCAGGGCAACTGCACTTGGTTCCAGTCCCTTTGTCTCTAGGTTACGCATCCAGAGTACACTACTGCATGGCTCCAAGCTACCCCCAGAGGGAAATATTGTAATGGTTAGTGGAATCTGGGACTCTTCAACCTCCCATAGGCACAACTTTTCCTAGGGACTTGCATGGAAGAAATTATGTATTGGTGGGGGTTTGTGAAACTTGTCCGCAAGATGGCAGTATTGGTCCATAAGCATCAAAGAGTTGACTCTCCCCCCCCCCTTCCAATTTGAAAAAAAGATTCCAAAGGCAAACCTTTTTCCTTTTTCCTCAATCTGAAAAAGAGTGAGCTTATCTAAGAATTTACCTTTTGGTTTCCATTTGCTATCAATAGCAGAGACATTAGGAAAGGCTGGAACTTTATCCCAGCACCAGAACTACGGAGAAACAAAGAAAAAGAAGTGAGACCAGCCTGAGGTACCCACTGTCATCTATGATCAGATAGATGTCTTTTTGAAGAAGTCTGTGTCTACATGGCCAAGTCTTCTGGTTTCTGCCCCTCCTTTACCCACCAGCCTTCTATATGGTATCGAACTTTCTGGTGGTTCTTGGGGCAAACCTAGGGGATCCAGACCTAGGAAAGAAGAGAAGATGCTTAAACATCAGGATTAGAGAACACAGCATGGTTCTCATCCAGATTCCCTTCCAAGTAGTCTCTATATTCTGAACTAGGCACTGGTCCTTTTGTACCCAGGGATCGGGCTTTTACTTTTTTTTTTTTTTTTTAACTTAATTACATTGCATTTGACCTCTAAAAAGTTCTAGTTTCTGAGCACTTTTTGACACTTAAATAATGTCACGGTCTAGACTGTAGAAAATAAAGCATTGATATGTTGATATAAAAACCACAGCTCACGTCTTAAAGGGAATAAAAGATAGTTTGTTGTGGAGCCATTCTGAGTGATCATGGTCCAGGAACACAGACTTAGGTTACTCCAAATTCCATGTTCCAACATGGAAGCACTGTCACAGGGTTTTTATAGTTTACAGAACAAGGAAAGCCATAAATCAAGACAACTTTAAAATAGGTTGGTGGACACATCAGAAGTAGGTTCAAGACGGTGAAAGGTGGACTACAAAGTGAGAGTACGCCAAATAGAAAAAGCAAACTATCTCCAAAAAACATTAAAACAACAACTCAACCAATGTTTAAAACTGGCATCTGGCCGGGTGGTGGTGGCGCACGCCTTTAATCCCAGCACTCGGGAGGCAGAGGCAGGCGGATCTCTGTGAGTTCAAGGCCAGCCTAGGCTACCAAGTGAGT
>CABHPH010125430.1:14003-32842 GCA_902168325.1 Peromyscus nudipes
CAAGAAACACCCTCTCCAGAAAAAAAAAAAAAAAAAAAAAAAAAAAAAAAAAAAAAAAAACCTGGCATCTCAAATTCAGTCACCCGTGTAGCCCAGAAATATAAAGCTATAACTTTACCCTCTTTGGCATCACCTTAACTGTGGACATATTAACATATCTGGAATATATGGACTTCTGTATTTTACTTGAGAAGACAGATAAGAGATGATAATGTAAAAGGTATGGGGCTTGCCACTCTGTTTCTTATGACAATCAATATTGTATCAATTACTCATCTTCCAATTCCAAATGAAGTTTAGGATTAGCTATTCTATTGCTGTAAAAAATGTTCATTGGGATTTTAGGGACCACACTGAATCTACTCTGTCTCCCACTTGTGTTTGTTCTCCTAGAAGGAAGCGTAATTCTTTGCTCTTGTGTTTTGGGTCCTCCAAGCCTTCAGACAGTAAAACACCTTAGGCCCTTCCTAACCACACTGTGCCACCAGGAACTGGCTTGTCCTTGCTGGTCTTACACTGCTGCAATCTGCGCTCTACCAGGTATTGTACAATTGTAGTACAATGATGGCATGTGAAGTTCTGCTACCTTAGAGGCAAGAGCAGTAAACTCACCCCCCCCATCTTTCCTATGCCGCCATGCCCCTACCCCACAAGACTGCCCTAAGTTCTTTGACACCTAGTCTCACTCTCTAACCCGCCAGTCATCTTGACTGTGGAGAGGTAGCATTTGTCTGAGTTGTTTCCTGTTTCCAAGTCCAAACTGGATAGAACACACTTTCAGTATTCCAAGCCACTGGTGGACCAGTTTGGGTCTCTCGATGTTCAGGTTCTTTGAGGAGTAACACCAGCTTCTAGGATATACCCGCTTTCTGGTATCTTGGTGCCTTGGAGACAATGAGCTTCCATTTGGTGGCCAGTCCTCTTCCTTGCTGAGGTTTATGGGAAAGAAACCGTGATGGTGCCACATCTGCTAAAACTAATTCCACTTGGGGGCAGTAGTGCTCTAGATAAGCTCAGCAGCGCCATCTTACATCCTCTTCTCCCGCCCATTTGGTCTGAAAAAAAAAAAGTGAGCAATGCCTGGCATCCATTTTGTTCAGTGTTAGGGAGCTAGCTTATAAGGCAGCCATTTTACTTTTGTTTTTCCCAATTCAAGCCGAAGAGTGAAAACCACCCCTCATCAGAATCCTCATCTTTTGCCTCGATAAATTCTCTCTGGATGGTGTGCACTCAGACGTGATTAACTCAGTGGTACTTATCCAGTAAGTGAAGGAAAAAGTAGAAAGAAAGCGCTTGAGCCCTGGGGACATCTCTAGAAAATCACAAGTCTAAGTGCTTTTTACTAGTTAGTACAGTGTCTTCTGCCCCACCTCCTGCCCGTTTGTGGTACTGAACATTTGACCCAGGCCCTTGATTAATTTAGAGAAACAGTCTTACCGCTGAGTTATATCACCAACCCTTGATTTATGTATAAATTTACTCCCATGTTGACATTGAGGATTGAGGCCAGTGCCTCTAACAAAGCAATCAAGTACTCTACCACAGAGATACACACCCAGCCTTTTTTCTTTTGAAGCAGAGATATATGTGTATATATATATATATATTTGAAGTGTATATATATATATATATATATTTGAAGTATATATATATATGTACTTTTTCCTTTTCCTCCTGGGCAAATACCACCAAGTAAATCACGCCTGAATGCACACTGTCCAGTGAGAATTTAGCTAGGCAAAAGACAGGGCTTCTGATGAATGCATGTATATTAGAAACGTTTATTTAATTACACATATAAATGGTACAATAGATTTCAGCATAAAATATGAAGTAGCAGTATCTAATGTCGTATTAAGAGTTGATAAATATTGCTACAAAGGCAGAAGTAATCTAGCTAAAGTTACCTATGAGATCCAGACTGATGAGTTAAATACTGCCCTGTAGTTCACCCTCCCTTCCACATCTCATAGTGGTATTTGCTTGCAAGTTGCATGATGTCCTGAGAGAGATATTTATTCCAAAGCCAAAGATATAATAATGTCTCTAGCTACTCAGTTGGTAAGAACATTGGTGAATTTAAAAGACAAAAAAGGAGGACATGACTGCTCCTAGGTATGTTGGAAGAGAAAGTTTACTGTAGATAAGAGGGAGAGCATAGCCAGAGACATCTGGAAGGGTCCAGACTGAACATGACCTACAAATTGAACAGGGCCATGTGAGGAAAGGGGAGGGGGACCCAGAAGCCAAGAGGACAGGAAAGAGTTAGGAGACCAAGAAAGCCTATAACCAAATTTCCGGGTTATATAGGAGAGAGCAGCTGGGGGGAAGGGCGCCATCCCTAGTGCTGAGATAACAGGTTTATTTTATATATATATATATATATCACTATGCTCAGCTGTGTCGACAGAAAATCCTCAACTCCCATCTTAAAGGGAACAACAGACACTTTACCCTGGAGGAGGTAGTTTATTCTGGAGCCATTTTGAGTGACAATGGCCTAGGAACATAGATTGAGTTTACTCCAAATTCTATGTTCCAACCTGGAAGCAGTTTGACAGGATTTTTATGGTTTTACTGAACAAAATCATAAAACAAGGCAAATATGAGATACATTGGTGGCTGTACCAGAGATGGGTACAAGATGGGGATAGCATCTTGGGCCTATAAGTCAATAGTTTCTAAGAGGTTTTATAGCTCATAGCTATAGTTTGCAAAGCTTTGAGACAGGTTTCACATAATGTGAACAAGAATTTGTGAAAAGTTGTATCTACAATAGCTGATTGACTGATAAGAACTACAGTGATATGCCCAGGGATGGCACCACCTTATTGAGAAAATGCCTTATAGCTGAATCTCATTGAGGCATTACCTCAACTGAGATTCCTTCCTCTGATGACTCTAAAATGGAGTCTGTATTGCCTTCACATAGACAGTGAATATGAAGACTCCTAAATTTGATTGTCAACACTTTAGACCTCTACCACAAGTAAAGGTAAAATTTAATATGCCATAAAACATTGCTTTAGAAAAGTAGATACTCAGCGGTTCTGTCTGAAGTTTTAGCAATGCTTTTGTATGGATGAATGTCTTTCCAAATGGCTTTATGAGAGAATGACTTTCCAGTCAGAAGTTCATAGTATTTAGAAAATAGAAATGTGGCAGGTTAATAGATCACGAACTAACTTGCATTAAATAACATCACCCCCAAATCTGTTAATTATTTGCTAGAGAAGATGTTTCCCAGGCTTCAAGCAATTTCTTCTTTCTGCCTTCATCCAAGTTACCCCATTAAGTAGCTCTGATGGCACAATAGCAACTTACTTACTTACAATTTACCATTGTGAAGTCCAAAGGAAATTTACCTAGGGAAAGGACAAGAGTGCTGATGGAGTGTAGTTATAGACTATTTGGCTTGAGATGGTAAAACAAAAACAAAATGGCTGCCTTTTAAACTGGTTCTGAGTCCAGACAAAATGGAAGGCATGTTTACTTCCTGGCTTCTTTATTCATGAAGGGTGATTTTTTTTTCAGACTGGACAGGCAGGAGGAGGGCAACACAATGGTTCCTTTTAGGTCATGACTGCCCCCACGAGGACATAGTTTCAACAGATAAGGTGCTTCCCTTGAGTCCTAGCAGTGTGGCAGTGTGGCCTTTAGGGCTCTGGAAGAGGACTGGGCCTTCCTTTTCTCCTAAGGCCTGAAGAGAGAACTGGACCGTAATCCTCCATTAGCAGAGAACCCAGAGGGTGAGGTGGACCAGCGGCAGCCAGGAGAGGCTAGCACACCAACACAGGAAGCACACCTTGTAGAATAGAACCTTAGTTCAACCCAGCTGGGACAAGCCTAGAGAAAAACCTCAAATGGCTGCTCAAGGAGACATTGTCTCATGTCACTGTACCTTGGCAGGTTTTCAGTTAGTGTCACTGTGCTATTTGGTGGCCCTGAGGTGCTTATGTCCTCAGAGTATCTTGGGCGGGGATGTTTCAAAGTGAGTTTAAGACAAAACAACTTTATTTAGTATAAATCTATGTGTGTGCATGTACCACTGCAGTGTACTTCCAAAGGTCAGCAGACAATTTGTAAAAGCTGGTTATCTCTTTCAAAGAGCTCTAGGAGATGGAACATAAATTATCAGGCTTGCGTGCAGACACTTTTACTTACTGGATCATTGTGATGATATATTGTGTACCCTAATAAAATTTGACTGAAGATCAGAGAATAGAACAAGCCACTAGATTAAACATAGAGGCCAGACAGTGGTGGCACACACCTTTAATCCTAGCAGAGACGATTAGGGAGGTAGTGATTTGTCTGGATCTCTGTGAGTTCAAAGCCACCCTGGATTACATGAGATTGACTCAGTCTAGGAGAGAAACTGAGCCAGGCAGTGATGGCACACAACTCTAATCCTAGTACTTGAGATTTCACACCTTTAATCCCAATATTTGGGAAACACACACGCCATTAATCCCAGCACTGGAGGGAAGTAATGCCTGGGCAGAGAAAGATATATAAGTCGTGAGGAGACAGGAACTAAAGCCTTTTCGGCTGAGGAAGCTCATTCGGCTAGAAGCCTATTGGCTGAGGTTTTTCAGGCTGAGGAGTTGGTGAGGTAAGAGTAGGTGGCTGTGGCTTGCTTTGCTTCTCTGATCTTTCAGCTTTTATACCAATACCTGGCTCCAGGTTTTTTTATTAAAATACCTTTAGAAATTCAAGTTACAGACCATCTTGCAGAATTTTTGCTGTGTCTCTCAAGCAAAGGAAACATGCTAAAACCAAATATTTACTTTAAAAGGAGTCATACAAGGAATAGACATGGAATTCTTTATCTCAAATTTTAAATTTTTACTTTTTATCCAATTTTTATTCATTGTCTATTTCTCATTAGCTTCTTAAATTTGCTTTTGTCTTTGACATAGGATCTGTGTATGTAGCTCATATTACCCTCAAACTGAACAATGTACAGACTGCCCTGGAGCCCATGATATTCCCACTGAGTACAAGGAATACAAGCATGTACTACCATACCAGACTTATAGATGGCTGAAGTTCTTGATGTCTGAGACAAAAATCATATTATTCTCCACAGTTTTCTTATCTGTTTCATAGTAGGTTGGCGATGAGCAAGCCTAGTGGACTGTTCCCTTGGGTAGAGTCTGTTAAGCTTTTAGGCTTTTAGCAGCAGTTCAGCTGAGATCCATTTGGATGAGGACTCAGAAGCTTCCAGTCTGAAGAAACAGGATCAGCTGAGGAATTGGCAAGGTGAGGTGGCTGTGGCTTGTTCTGCTTCTCTGATCTTCCAGCATTCACCCCTATACCTGGCTCCAGGTTTGTTCTTATTAATAAGACTTTTAAGATTCATGCTACACTTGGGAGTCATGACATCAGCGTAAAACTACCAAACCTCCTCTTGTACTGTTGCATGCCCAGATGTGACATCTTTACCTAAACAGCAGAGGCCCCAATGTCATTCCTAGCACTGTAAATACAAACAATCCCTCTTCGCACAAAGCCACCTTTGCTCTAGACCTGAGAAATCAGCCACATCTCCACAGGTGCCTCCAGCACATCAGGGAAATCTTCTTGAACAACACCCCATTTAATATGTGAATCTTTTCATCTAGCCAAAGTAGATTGGATTCTTGAATCTTACCTAACCATTGGGCCACAGTGGCCAAACAAATAGTGCTTAATTCTACCCAGCTTAAATGACCAAGACTTACTGAATTCCAAATCTCCCTTTCTTGTGAAATCAGCTACTAGAGTAATACTCTAGGCTAGCAATACTGAAGCACCACCTTGACTTCCTGTTCCTGAATTCTGGGCAACTGTGCACTTCCCCTGTCAATCAGTAGGCTGTACACTAAGACACTGCTATGGTACATGATTGCACCATGCCCCTAAGGTCAGAGACCTAGTTTGGATTTGGATCCATTTGATCTGCCACCAGGCCCTGCCTTTGAAAAATCTCCTAGGGTCTGCACAGAAATTTATGAGGCATCTGAAAGATAGCAGTGTTGTCCCAAGAGAGTGCAAAGCCTTGATTCCAGGCACTCTGTTCCCACCCATCAAATCTGTGGGGGTGGGGGGAGCCAGATTTATACAACTTTACTCATCTTTTTCCTCCAACGTGAGAAAATCAGCTCCAGTCTTGGAATTCAGCTTTTCATTCCCATTTGATATCAAGGGCAGATCAAGTTGGAAAGGGCCAGGCTGGCATCACACAAACAGAAGAGAAAGTGAGATGTAAAGTGCCTACCCTTAGCAGGTAGCTCTTCTTTCTAGAACTCAAGGTCCACGTGGTCAGGTGTTGCATTTGCCCCCTTCTTCACACAGCAGCATTCTACCTCCAGTGCTTTCTCATGATACCCAGTTGGCTTATGCTCTTGAGAGCTAATTTCAGGATCCAGGCATAGAAGAGAAAAGCAAATGCTGATACCTCAATGACGGAGAACAGCAAATCTGGTTCCTTACCAGATCCACTTCACAGGTTCCTAGGGCATCATACTCCAGATACTGATATAGACAATAGGCCTGTGTATCCAACAGCAGGAGGTTGACTACCAGCCTGTAAGGAGGATCTCTGTACTCTCAAGACTGAATGTTCCATAATCCTATTTGGAGTGATACATATATGAAAATGACTTTAAATTCCAAAAGGATAGGTCACTAGATTGTATTTTTGTCTTGTGCTTTTCTCATGTAACATTGAAACACAAGTGTTGACTTAACATTCCAAAGCATTCCACAGCCAAGGGCTGTTTTCCAAGGTTTCAGTATCTACACCTTGTTCTTAGTTGTTCTTTTTCAGTTGAGTATCAGTGTTATTTTTTCCCTCATTAATACTTAAGATATTTTTCACACATAGGATTCAGAAAGCACTTGGGAGCTAACCGAGAGGAAAGCACTGGTATTAAACTTTTTATTGCATCCTGACGGAGTTTTACAACTTTACTACATCTATCCCAGTGCCTACTCAGAGTTCACTGTAGACAACGAAATATACATAAATAAATATGCTTTTAAACCAAACCTTTTCAAATGCAAAGTTGGAGTTAATTGTAACAGTTGTAATGTCAATTTCAGCATGGACATCAAGGGAGGGAGAGAGATACATTTAGTAAAGGAACCTCCAGCCAAGAGTGAAGGGTTCTCAAGAGAAAGGTTTTTTTAACTGATACTTTAGTTTAGATTTCTGGGCAGTATTAGACAAAGTCGTAAGTTTGGAAAGCCTGCATTATACAGCCAGGTTTTTATTCTCATTAAAATGGTTTGTTTTTATTTTATGTTTATCACTGTGTGCATATGAATATATACTATGTGTGTGCATTTATCCATAGAGGCCAAAAGGGTGTGTCAGAGCCCCTGTAGCTATAGTTATCTTGCAGCTATTAGTATATTGACTTGGTTGCCCAAACCAAACTCAGGTGCTTTTGGAAGAACAGGAAATTCTCTTAACTGCTGAGCCAACTCTGGAGCCTTTTTTCTCATGTTCTTGTCCTGAATTCTTACCATAAAATTTTATATTTAGAGCTGCGCATGGAGGCACTTACCTGTGATTCCCACCAGTACAAATGTTCAGGGTTGACGATCAGAGGTTGCTGACCAGAAGGGACAACATAACAGATTCACAGCTTATTTAGGACACACTGAGACACCATGAGCTATGCCTGGAAAGAATAAAATACAAAGCTATCAAAGCCCAATACTACAGCAAAGTCAGTGAATAAATATTATATATTAAAAAAATTCACAACTTAATTATACATGGTATAAAGTTTTTCAGCCAAACTCAAGTAGAAGTTATAGGTGCATATACTATTTATTACTCTTTAATACATGATGCAATATATGAGTTTGTGGTACAGATTATTAGATGCAGGCCTCTGAATGGCCAGAGTACTGAAAATTATTAATATTGGCCAGTTCTTAGAGTCTGATGTATGAAAGCAGTATCAAATTACTGAAAATCTTATTTTTCTGTGAAATCTCTTAGCCTCCAGAATAGATGCACACATATAGAAAACATCCAGGAAAAATTTACAATAAAATTATTCAATCTCACAAATATGTTTATTAGAGGGTTTTATGAATTAATGTAAGCAACTGATTTCTGGTAAGCAAAAGTAGCAGTGTCCAGGGAAGGTAACTTAATTCAAGAAAAGGGACAAAAATGCCAAATAAACAAGGGTCTACCTTAGAAGGAGCAAATAGTAAAGAAGAGGACCATGGGATATGTTCTGGTTATGTTCATGAAAGATGTGGGACTGGAGGATACCCAAGAAACACAAATACTACTTGACATTCTCTCATTCAAGTCACCTGACTATTAAACTAAGTAGACATGCTATTTAAAATTAACATAATATGATGTGATTATTGCATTACAGTGTATATGTATTATATATAGTATCAGTAAATTAATGCATTTAATTAATACATTTAATTAATCTGAGTTACTCTTCTAGAATCATTTCAAAATTTTCTTAACACTTATTACAGAAATGTAAATCAATAAATAAACAATAAACCTATCATTGTGTATTTTAAAATAAGTATCTTATGTTCAATTAATTAAATACAGATTGCTTAGTTCTATAAGGTCAGTAAAACATTTTGAAGGAATACTTTTTAGCATGTTTTATTCAAGATACATTCTCCAATTAAGAATATTTTAAAGCCCAGTGGTGGTGTACTCATTTAATCCCCACACTTGGGAGGCAGAGGCAGGCAGATCTCAGTACATCAAGGCCAGCCAGGTCTACAAAGTGAGTTCCAGGACATCTAGGAATGTTGCACAGAGATACCCTGTCTCAAAAGACAAAAAAGAAAAAGCAAAAAGAAAAAAAGAAAAGGAATATTTTAAAAATCATCATAGCACTCACTGTGTATGGAGGCCAAACTATCCTCAGCCTCACAGCTATCATCCTCCTCCAGCCTTGTGAGTGCTGGGATTACAGCCATGAGTCAATAGAAGCCTCGAAAGTCACCTTCTGGAATTATCTTTGCAGTATTCACATCTATTAAGAACAAATGGAAACAACTGTAAATATCATTACCCAAAGCAAGCACCATTAGCAGCTCCTCTTAAATGTATAAGATACAGGATTGTTCATTAGAGCTAACTACTTTCAAACAAAATATAGGCTAGTCAGTGTAATACTACAATTGTGCCTTGAAGTATACACACTGAGAGGAAGAGAAAGAGAGAGGGAGTGGAGTTTAGTGACAAAGAAAAAAGGGAAGGGAAGAAGGAAGAAGGGGGATTAAGATGGAGGGAGAAGGAGAAAGACCCATTAATACCATTAATTCATTTCTACAATTGCATCCTAACAATATTATAGGTAAGATTTACTGCCATGGATATTTTTCACAATATTGGGACTAGGAAATTCCCTATGGCATAAACTATATATGAGAAAGACTACCCATTCCAGTCATGGGGAATAAACCCAGGCTTTAGGTAATGTTAGACAAGGATTGTAATACCTTAGCAATACCCATTGCCCTATGTGGGTAAACTTTGTTTCTATACCTCCTAGAGGATCTTCATTATGTGAAAATTAAAGCAAATAAATATTGCAAGACTTTTAAGGGAACCATTAAGTAGCTAAAAGGAATGAAAATAAACAGTTAAAAATAAGGAAATGGGAAATAGTCTACATTAACAAAAGGAAAAGAGTCCCAAGACATTGGCTACAGTTAGGCCTTAGATTGGCTTCACATTGAAACACAAAAATAAAATACGACTGAGACTATTCCAACATGGGAAACACAAAGGGAAGCCAGGATTGAGGCTCAAAACCAGGGCCTAGGGCATATACACAAGTGTCATACCCCTCAGCAGTAGCCATTGACCTGATGTGTTAACTTGTATTACTTTCCTTCTAAATCTCAGAGGACATCTTTAGTCTCTAAAAATTACAAGAAAAAAACACAAAATTTTAAATAGCACTAGGCAGCTGGACAAAGTGAAAACGAAGGAAATGGAAATATAGTCTATAATAGACTAAAAAGAGTCCTGTGTCCTCCACTAAATTTAAGCCTTACTTTGGCCAATTGTGGAAAACAAGACACACACACAAACACTTATTAAAGTACTCAAAGGTAGGCAAAACTGAGGGCAGCCATCTTTGCGGCCTTTGTCTCTGAGTGGCGTTTTTTTCAGACAGGAGGGGCGGGAGGCAAGCGCTCACAAGCCCCTACTTGGAGCTCTACTGCCATCATGAGGATGAAGTTTCAAAAGTCACAGAGCCACTGAGCTTCCTTCCCATGATTCTTAGCCATGGCGGAAGATGGCTATTCCAGACAACTGTGGGTGCCTACTTAGGCTTCATTGACATCTCAGTCCAAAAAAGAAACACTGACTGTAGAGTTTTCTCACAAGAATCTGGAGAGTGAGGCGCCTTCCCGCCCTAGGACACCAGCTACTTGATTCATACTGCAAGCTGAGCATCACAAAACTGGCCCCTCTACTTCCTCTTCCGGAACCTCAGCACAGCCTTGCACTAGTAACTGGGCCCTCAGTCAACAGGATCTACATTGAAACTCTGAAGGGTCCCATGATTCCAGTCTACCTACAGAAAACACAACTAGAAAATGGAAGGAGGCCAAGCTCAGCTATTTATGAATTACGCTAACCCTCGCCTTCAAAAACGGCTCAAAGCAGCACTGAGGAAGAAGCAGTGTGTGCATGAGCGAGGGCATACAAAACATTTTCCGCATGATGGCAGTGTTGACCCACAGCAAAGAAGGCACCAGTCACATGTCTCTCTGCTCCCGCCTTTCCAATCTGAAAAAAACTACAGTGAGAGGCAGAGTCCAGCAACTCTGGCAGCCCTGCCTTCTTCCTGCAAAGGGAGGAAAAGTGATTTACTGAGAGTTAGTTTCGCTTCCATTTTAATTTTATGTCAATGCCACAGCCAGTGGATCTGCACCTTCATCGGAACCCACCATCAAAACAGAACAGACAAAACTCCAAATAATGGAAGAAGGAAAGTACATGGAATTTATGATCTAAGCCAGCAGGAAAGACAGGGAGGTCTGAGGTACCCACCCACCTTCCTCAGGCATCATCTACTTTGAAGAAGTCACTGGCCAGTCAACGATCAAGCCTTGCATTTCTTCTCTCCCAGCAGCATTCTACTCCAGTGCTGACTCCAGGTGGATGATTGTCTTGTGGTCTTGAGGGGAAATCTTAGGTTTCAGTTCTAGGTAGAAGAAGAAAATGCTGCCAATCAATCAAATCTAGAAACCAGGAAACCTGCTTCTCTGCCAGTTTCACTTCACATTTTCCCTAGGCACCATACCCACATGAGGACCTAGGCAGCAGGAACTGTCTGTCCAGCTGGAGGTTGACTACCTGCCTGTAGTGACCTAGGTAGGTCTCAAGATATAATGCTCCATTGTATTTGGAGTGAAACAAATACCGACAGGACTATAAATTCCAACCAGATAGTAGACACAAGTCACCCTAAAAATTCCACTGGGAATTTAATCCCAGCACTTGGGAGACAGAGGCGGGTGGATCTCTGTGAGTTTGAAGCTAGCCTGGTCTACAAAGTGAGTTCCAGGACAGCTAGGACTGTTACACAGAGTAATCCTGCCTCAAAATAATAATAATAATAATAATAATAATATTGATCCACACAAAACATTCATTAAAATGATTAATAAAATAATGACAGTGAAATGAATAGAGCTCATTTTTAGGTTGTGCCTCCCCAGTACTGGTATTAAACGCATGTGTCACCACTGCCAGGCCTGTGGCACAACAGGCCCTGTCAATAGATCTCATCATTAATATTAATTCTTTTGCTACAATTCCATCCTCATAAGTAAGATTTACTTACATGAAAGTTTCTCACAACATTAGGAATTGGGAAATTCCCAGTAGCATAAACTAGGTATACATTAGCACCCCCACCCCCAGTATTAGTAATTAAAACTCAGGGGCCTAGGGCATGCTATACAAACAATGAACCTCTCAGCTGTTTCCATTGTACTGCATGGGTTAACATAATCCTTTGATTATAAATCTCACATTATAATTTTATTGCGTAAAACCTACAACAAATTAATGGGACCAAAATTTTAAGAAGACTATAAGTATCTAGAAAGGGTAAAAATCAAGGAAATGGGAAACATCCTCCATAAGAAAAGGAAAACAGTTCTATGTTGTGTGCTGAATTTGAGTCTCAATTTGGCAATATGTGGTCAAAAGGATGCAAAACACTCTAGTACACAAAGTGGGCAAAACTCAGGGCAGCCATCTTCTTTTGGGCCTTTGTCTCTGGATGGCGTTTTTTTCAGACAGGAAGGGCGGGAGACAAGCACTGATAAGAGCCCTCCGGGAGCTCTACTGCCATCTTGAGGATGGAGTTTCAAAAGTCACAGCGCCACTGAGCTTCCTTCCCATGATTCTTAGCCATGGCGGAAGATGGCGATTACACAAACTACAACTGTGGGTGCCTACTTGGGCTTCTTGACTTCTCCTGAGGCCCCAACATAAACGAGGTCTGTAGAAATTTCTCATTAGAACCTGGAGAGTCAGGCACCTTCCTGCCCTAGGACACCAGCTACTAGATTCATATTGCAAGCTGAACAGTGCAAAACCCCGCCCCTCCACTTCCTCTTCCTGGACCTCAGCACAGCTGTGCACTGGTCTCTCCATCAATAGGGAGCTTTCTCATCAAAGGTAGATAATGAGGTGACCAGAGAGGACCAACAGTTGCCTGCACATGGTGACACCATAAATTTGGACAGGCCTCCATCCTGGACAGAACCAGAAGAACAGTCACTCACTAGTGCAGTCTTGGGGCGCTTGTGTCCTGCTGCTCTCCCCTGAAACAAGAGTTAGCAGGCTTTCCTCTGCTGTCACTGCACTATGAGTCTTGTGTCCTTCATGGACTCTGACCTTAGAGAAAATTTTTCACAGATACTTTTTTTCAATTTTTACTCACCTAGGTGAAAAAAATCTTCATAGACATTTTCTGAAATATTACTCAGTTTTCTATTTGTTTTCAATATTTCTTTTTTGCAGTGGTTGTGATAATTTTCTTTGTCGTCTCCCCCCCCCTTCTCTCTTCCTCTCCCACCCTCTATCTTTTAATGGAAAGATTCTCCCAGAATTTCCACACCGACCTAAAACTGATGCATAGCCTACACCATCTCTCAGACTAGCAGCCTAATCAATGCTCTTCCTCACCTCTCCTAGCTGGAGGATAGAGTCCTCCTGTCCTGGTCTTTGTCTATTTTTAATGTCCGGTTTGTCTTCACACATTTATTTTCTGTGTGTGTGAGTGCCTGTGTGTTTTGTGGTGGGGTTAACACTACATCATCCTAAGGTGGATCTGAGGACAAGTGCAGGACTGAGGTCACTCCTTCATTGTTTGCATCCTAGAGATCCACCTCAGGACTTCAGGCTAGCCTGCTCTAAGGTCTCTAGCAGGCCCACTGTCTAATACTTGGGAAGGCTTGAGACATCTTCAAAACAAACTGAAATCCTGGCATGTGCAGTGGGAGCACTTTGCCTATCAAGCAAGAGGCTCTAAGTGTCTCCCCATCACAGCAACCAAACAAAGCATCTTAACTGACACAGAGAATCAGCTACTTGTAATTGTAAGATCAAAGAAACTTGGAAGCCTGGGGAGGACAAGAGTCCCACGTCTCTTGAAAATCCACTGCTCTGCATGCTCAGGATCAGGGAACTTTGTTATAACTCTGATAGCATGTCTTTATTGTGTGAACATTATGACAAACACTGCCAGACTTTTAAGGAAACCTTAAGATCTGGGATGGTAAAAAATGAACAATTTAAGAAAAGGAAATGAAAATATCCCTCAGTTATAACCATTGCCCTTCATGTGTTAACTTCATGTTACTTTCCTTCTAAATCTCACAGCACATGTTTATTGTGTAAAAACTAGAAAAATTAAACATTCCAAATTTTTAAATGACACTAGGCAGCTGGACAGAGTGAAAATGAACAAAAGGGGAAATGTCCACTAAAACAGAAGGAAAAGAGTCCTATGACATTGGCTACAGTTAGGCCTCAGATTGGTATCACGTACAAAATGAGACAAAAAGTAAAATACTTTCTAAATACTCAAAACTTGGCAAAACTGAGGGCAGCCATCTTCTTTGGGGCCTTTGTCTCTGGGTGGCGTTTTTTTCAGACAGGAGGGGCGGGAGACAAGCACTCACAAGATGCCTCCTGGAGCTCTACTGCCATCTTGAGGATGGAGTTTCAAAAGTCACAGCGCCACTGAGCTTCCTTCCCATGAGTCTTAGCCATGGCGGAAGATGGCGATTGCGGAAACTAGATCAACTGTGGATGCCTTCTTGGGCTTCCTTGACTTCTCCTCGGGTCCCCAACAGAAATGAGGTCTGTGGAATTTTCTCATGAAAACCTGGAGAGGGAGGTGCCTTCCTGCTCTAGGACACCAGCTAGTAGATTCATATTGCAAGGGGAGCAGTGCAAAACCCCGCCCCTCCACTTCCTGTTCCTGAACCTCAGCACAGCTGTGCACTGGTCTCTCAACAAATAGGGTGCTTTTCTCATCAGTACTGGACAATGAGTCTAGAGAGGAGCAACAGCTGCCTGTCCATAGGAGATCCGATGTTGGTGATGGGCCTCCATCCTGGACAGAACAAGAGGACATTAGTTCAGTCTGTGGGGCCCTTGTGTCCTGCTGCTCTCCCCTGAAACAAGTTAGTAGGCTTCCCTTTATTTATGTCACTGCACTCTGACCCTTGAGTCCTTCAAGGCTTCTGTTGGAGTATGTGCACAGCCCTGTTCCATGGGAAGCATGAGAGCCTGCAGTGCTTAGGATGCCTCACAGCAAGGGGAACCTTCTAAGCAACAGTGTCCTGCCTAAAATACAAAGCAAGGCCTGGTGGTGGTGGCACACACCTTTAATCCCAGCACTTGGGTCGCAGAGGCAGGAGGATCTCGGTGAGTTCCAGGCCAGCCTGGGCTACAAAGCAAATTCCAGCACAGCTAGGACTGTTACACAGAGAAACCTTGTCTCGAAAAAATTAAAAAAAAAAAAAAAAAAATCAAACAAGAAGAGAGAAGGGCATCGACCTTGGTCAAAATTTTGTCAGACGTTTAATGAATTTTTTTACTCTTGGTTCTGTTAATGATTTTCACATTGAATGGGGTTGCTGTGAGACATTTTTTTGTTTTCCTTTTCTTTTTCTTCCTATTTATTTGTTAAAGAGTCTCCCTGTATATCCAGGCGTACCTGGAACTAACCCCATAGTATATACTCTGCCTGAGTCTAACATGTAACTCGTGACCCTCCTTGTTTTAGCCTTCTCAGTTCTGGCAATCCACCTCAGCAAAAGGTTTCATTTCCCAGAAATTAAATGTGCTCCATGCTTTAGCCAGATGGATTTTAAAAATTCATCTGTGCATTTCTGCCCATCAGGTTATATTCCATACTGTGCTGCTGTCAAAAAATGAGAGACATTCCACATCAAGAGGGAAACGAATGTTTTAAGAATTCTGAATTCAGTGGCTAGAGGAAGGAATCTGTACTAACGGGCCTTGCCGTATTCTCTATTACTACAGATATGTTTGCAAGTGATCCTTTTTCTAGACTTAGAAATACTCCTTACATAATAATCCTTACAATGATAATAAGTATATAATAATATTTATAATAATAATTATAAAAATTCTTGCAGTTGGCTTTAACATAGGATAATATATTTTGTTTATACATTTCAATATCAGTGCACACTTATTGTCACAAACAGCAGCAACAGAACACTTCAATACCATTAATCTATCTTCTACGCCTTCCTTAAAAGGTTTTTTTATTTTAAGGGAGTTTCTCAGCCCAGGCTAACTTAACCCCCTACACCCCTTCCATGTAGCTTAGCATGACCTGAAACTTCTGATGTTCCTGCCAGCACCTTCTAGTGTTCTGACTGCAGGCTGGCTCCACTGTTGATGGAGTGCCTAGGATCAAACACAAGGCCTCATGCATGTTAGGCTAGTACTCTACCCATTAGCTTCAACACCTAGCCTCAAGATTTCACTTTCATTATTTGGAAAAATCTGTTGCCTCTTTTAAAAAAATACACTTTTACACAGATGTGTAAAACAAAGCAGATTTTGTTAAAGGGCAACACTAAAATTAAAGGATCATATTAAAATAAGCACTCATGAGCTCTCAATATCTACTTCTATTTCTTTTGATGCAGTCATGACAAAGAATAAGATTTTTATAGAAAATAACACCAGACTATACAATCAGGGCATGTCACTGCTTCAATAATTATAACATCTGGAAAATACTAGCATACAGATTCTCTTAGGGTCTTAGAGCAAAGCAAGCAAGCCCAAGATGTGTCCCAGACCTCTTCCAGGTCTGTATAGATAGGCCTAGCCCTAAGAATAGGCGATAACCTGGAATGGTGCTGTCAGTATTGAAACTACTTATTCATGGAGGCAGTAGAGTCCTACCTAGGTGTGCATAAACCATCTCTGAGGGTTCTTCTTCTACCTTTCTGTGTGAAAGAAATGGCAAACAAGGACAAAGGCACCAGGAAATATGGCTGCCTCGCATTTTGCCCAACTTGAAGGGACAAGCTTACCTTACTGTGAACTGGTGCTCTGGATTTTTAGTTCTGTGTGAACGCAATCCTTGGCCTCAACCCACCATTACCCACTATGCGTCTTTTCTCAGAAGTTGAGTTTCCCCCTCCTGGTACTATATGGGTGTATTTCCTTCCACTGAGCATTTCAAGCTCATCAAATTCTTGGGTCTTGCAAGACGGGTGGGTCTTGTCTGAAATGAAGTGTGAAGTTTGGGTCCTGAAAGATCAGATGCAGTTACCAGTCAGCATATAACCACCTCCTCTTTTACCAGGCTGTCTTCATAGGCCATGCTATAGTCTATCACCATATTTCATACTCTGAGTTGAATATTGGCAACTCTTTTTCAAAAGATCTAAGAAGAGGCAGAGACAGCTCACATCTGCTGTAGGATGGTCTGTATGTCAAATTACTGATTGGTCAATAAATAAAACACTGATTGGCCAGTGGCTAGGCAGGAAGTATAGGCGGGACTAACAGAGAGGAGAAAAGAACAGGAAGGTGGAAGGAGACACTGCCAGCCGCCGCCAGGACAAGCAGCATGTAAAGATGCCAGTAAGCCATGAGCCACGTGGCAAGGTATAGATTTATAGAAATGAATTAATTTAAGATATAAGGACAAGTTAGCAAGAAGCCTGCCACAGCCATACAGTTTGTAAGCAATAGAAGTCTCTGTGTTTACTTGGTTGGGTCTGAGCGGCTGTGGGACTGGCGGGTGAGAGAGATTTGTCCTGACTGTGGGCCAGGTAGGAAAACTATAGCTACACACATCAGTCACTACTTTATAACCTGAGGTCCCTGCATATGGAATGAATTTCCACCAAGACATAGAGACCTCATTCATCCTTCAGTTCTCCATTTAAAATGGAAAACAGCAACAAAACATATTCCTTCTATGAAGTATTTTTTCAACTTCTTTTTATTATCTTCTTATGCATGTGTGTGTGTATGTGTGTGTGTTTGTATTTGTGTGTGCGTGCATTAGTTTATCCCTTAAGTATCAGACCTGCCCAGTGTTTAAGAAATACTAAGTTGTCTTTAACATCAGCCTGTTAAATAACTGATATCCTTTTTGGATGGTTATCTTTCATTGCTTTAAATAGACCTATATTGCATCTTTATAAGGTTCTCTGAATATGACCTACAAATTAAGGTGTGTGCTGTAGTTTGTAAAACACCAGGTGTCTATTGTAGCAACACTTGACGAGAGTTTTTTCACACCTTACTATATTCAAATATTTACTATCTCCTTCCCTGTTGAAAGTTGATATACATTTATCTATTTATTTTTTGAATGTGAACATACGTACTTGTCAGAGGACAGAGTGCAGGAATCTGCTCTTTTCTTCTACTATTTGATTTCCAGGTACAGGATTCATGTACTCCGGCTGGGAAGCAAGTGCCTCTACGATCTTAACAGCCCCAGTATCTGTTTTTACATAGATAAACACAGATACATGACACCAACTATCCTATATCACAATTAACATAGTTAATAAACAACTATACATACATGAAAATAACTTAATGTAAATGCTTTCTTTCAATGTAATTAAGTACAAATTGAAGACAATGGATAGTTTAAATCTCTGTATTTCATACTTTCCATGTACATAGATTATGTATATATGTATTATAAGATATTTAAGATATTTAATTATTATAGTGTAAGATACTTAAGATATATTTAATTATTATAGTATAAGATATTTAAGATGTACTTAAGATAATCTATAAGATATATATATATATCCTTATAAAAGTTTTCATTCATGGGTATATCCAAGGGTCAAATTTTTTCTTTATTATAACTCAAGAATTTCATATAATTCTTAGACATTCTAAAGGATTATTCCTAGATATTCTCTGACTTGATACTATTGGTGGCTGAGGGATGGTATACAGCACAATGGCATTTGTGCTATGCTGGAGATGAAACCCAGCTGTTCCTACATGGTAGGCGAGCAATCTACTAACTAAGCTACAAGAGCAGAACTGATGGATGCTGATTTACTTTTAAATTTCCATGTATCAATGCTTGACCTCTAGGAATGTACGTGAACCACATGAATGTTTTTATTCCTAGAAGTCAAAAGAGGGAATCTGATGCCATGGAATGGGAGTTACAAGTGGATGTGAGCTACCATGTGGGTGCTGGGTCTTAATTCTGAGTCCTCTACGTGATCAACAAGTGCTCTTTAATCACTGAGCCATCTAATCAGACCCT
>CABHPH010125431.1:0-11652 GCA_902168325.1 Peromyscus nudipes
AGTCTGAGCAGTCACAGCTGCACTCCAGCCATGCCTGGAGCCTTCCCTCACACAGGGGCTGTCTCGCCCGAGTCGAGGGGCCTGTGTGGGGCATCTCCGTCATAATCCTAATAGGACCAGGGGTGTTAGGACCTGAGGGCACTGAACCTGAGCCTTTGAGGGGTCTCCTGGCCATTCTCCTCGGTATCTACTCTATGATAATGAATCGAAATATGCTGTGGTAAGGCCGAATCAATCTGATTTTTGATAAATCGAGTCAACCGCTGCAAAGCCCACGGACCAAAAGAAATGAGAAGGAGAAGAATAATTAACGGGGCTAGGATGGTGGGCAGCAATGTGGAGAGCCAAGGGGACCCTTGCAGCCAATTTTCAAACCATCCATGCTGATTTTCAAATTCCCTTTTTCTTTGAGCCAGCCTCTCCCTTAGTTTTTCCATCGATTCCCTGACAATACCAGTATGGTCTGCATAAAAGCAGCATTCTTCCTTTAGGGCGGCACATAAGCCTCCCTCCTTTAGAAACAGCAGATCTAAACCCCTTCTGTTTTGTAGTACTACCTCTGAAAGTGAAGTGAGTGATTTTTCAAGGGCTGAAATAGATCTTTCTATTGCTTCTAGATCAGTGGTCATGGCCATCTGTAGCTGCATCAGGTGGTTGTTTTGTACAAGGGCGGTGGTTCCTGTACCAATGCCTGCAGCAATGCCTCCGATGCCTAACAAGAGGGCAATGGTCATAGATACAGGCTCTCGAGTGTATCTGCCCCTTTGTTCAAAGAATTCTATTACTGACTTTTCTTCATGATATGTGACACGAGGCCATAGCTGAACAAGTACACAGAATTCATGGGAATGATTGAATATCAGAGCAGACACACAGGGGGTTAACCCGGTGTTGCAGGCCCAATAGGACCCATTGGGTGCCTCAAGATAATATCCTCCTTTATAGGGTGTCAAGATTTCATTACAGAGATGCTTGTGGGTCGGTGGGGCTTTGCCTAAACAGGAACCTTGTCCAGAAACCTCAGAGAGTGTCAGTTTAAGAGGTTTAGTCTGGCATCTACTGCTCGGGGAACTGAGATTGCTGGCAGCAGATTGAAAAGCAATCCCTTCATAATAAGGAGGGCTAGAAGTGAGACAAAGCCAGCAATCCAGGGTCTTATCTGGGCTTGTGGCATTTAGGGCCATATATGCTCCCTGTACTAAGCTGAATAACCTATTGTCAGTATTTTGCGGGATAACAGGGAGAGTACTACGCAGGGAGGGAGTGGGAGTGTTACCAGGTGTGGGCCTCGGTGTGATCGCTCCTTTGGCTGGGGCTGGGATTTTACTTTGAGAATCTGGGAGGACTGGATTAGGTCCAATGGGGACAGCATTAACAGGTTCTATTTTTAGTAGTATCTTAAAGCTGACTCCCTTATCTTTGCCACCAAGATGCCATTTAAGTCCCCATGTCTTTCCCGAGGTCCAGCCCGTATTGGCCTTGCCCTGTGCAGTAAAGGTGATTTTGAGGGGCAGCGACAACCCAGGGGCTTGGGGCTTCCACGTAATAGAAGAATAGCAGGGGCGGCCAGGGGGCTTTAAGTAGCCCCTGGTGACCGTAATAAGGTCCCAGGAGGAGGATGGGTGCCAATAAGCTGCACCTGTAGTCTCACAGCCCCATTGAGCACAAAAGAATTCCTCATAGCCCCCGCATCTGGCTGCTACGGCCCGACTTCTACCGTCTTTGGGGCAAACGTAAAAATCGGATTGGGCCAACCTGCATCGAGCGGTGGGGCTAATACACCCGGGGGCGGTCATGGTGGCAGGATTTGTACCATGGAATGTTCCACAGGGGTTTGTCCAAGTAACGGGGCCCTTGTTGGATCCAGGGAAGGTTTTGCAGTTAGGGTAATTATTTACCTTGGTCCCATTTAGGGCACTCAGCTCTATGGTGGGGATGTCCCAAGAGTCGAGCCCTGCTGCCAGCTGGCAGAAATCGGGGGTAAGAGACGGCCACCACGAAAAGGGGGCATGATTGGCAGTCGTCTGCCAGACCGTTTCCCCAGTTTGTGAAATAACCTGCCATGTGAGTTTTTTAATAGCGTGGGGGCTGGCTCTGGTCACAGGGATAGCAAGCAGAATAAAGAGAAAAGGGACAGCACAGGGGTGAGTTCTCCGGATCTCGGGGCGCGCCAGGAGAGCGATGAGGGCACTCATGGTCCTTCTCTTTCCTCGGGCTGCAGGGGCACCTGCAAAAGAAAGGATCCGTGTCTCAGGGCAAATTCCTGGACTCAGAATCATTATTTATTTTTATGGGGCATTTTTAACAGAGTAAGGTTTAATTAACCTTGCGGGCAACCAGCGGGCCCCATTTTCTTTGGTGTCATAGATACATGCGGACCCTTTTCCCCAGATTAGCACTGGGTCTGGGCCATTCCATTTATTAGTGATGGGATCCCTCCATAAAACTTGGGCATAGCCTTGGCGGGTTTCTGGGTGCCAATGCCGTTCAGCTGCAGATTTTCCCAAGCCATCTAAAGTTAAAAAATTTAACACAAAGAGGGCATGTGCAAGCATCATTTTTTGGTTCCCTTTGGTAGGGAACAAGGTTTCTTGTGAGCTAAGTTTACTAATAGTATTTTTTAGGGTTTGGTGAGCTCGTTCCACAATGCCTTGTCCCTGTGGGTTATAGGGTATTCCAGTGACATGCTTTATTCCCATTTGTAAGCAGAATTGTTTAAATTTATTGTTAGTGTACCCCGGGCCATTATCAGTTTTTATGCACTTAGGCTGTCCCAGCACAGTGAAAACATGCAGCATGTGATTGATGACATCCTTGGCGGCCTCCCCACTATGAGCGGAGGCACTGATAAACCCGCTGAAAGTATCAACGGTGACATGTACATATTTCAACTTTCCAAAAGAAGCAACATGGGTGACATCCATCTGCCAAATCTGTCCTGGAACAAGCCCCCTAGGATTTACCCCATAATGGGGCTCAGGCAAAAATATTAGGCAATTTTTACAGTTTTTAACAATTTCTCTAGCCTGTTCTCTGGTAAGTGAGTATCTTTGTCTCAAGGTCTGGGCATTAAGGTGATGAAGGCGGTGGGCCTCACGAGCAGCTGCTACTTGGTCACGTTCCAAATGAGAAATTAAGATAAAACGTGTAGCAGAATCAGCAAGCTCATTTCCCCGAGCTAGGGGCCCAGGTAGGCCTGTATGGGCACGAATATGGCCAATAAAAAAGGGCTTTGACCTTTGACGGATTAATCTCTGAATCTTTGAAAACATTTCAAAAGTTGGGGTATTTGGCTGAATTATTGGCACCATTTCTAGGACCTGTAGGGCTCCCACCACATATTTACTGTCTGAATATATGTTAAGGGGTCGTGTCTCAAATGCTTCGAGCACCGCTAGAGCGGCGAAAAGCTCCGCTAATTGAGCAGACTCAAAGGATGTTTTTATAACTCTTTGTTGTTGGTTATAAACATAGGCAGCTTGACCATTCTTTGATCCATCTATAAACACTGTACAAGCATTGGGAATTGGCTTTAGCTTGGTATTTTTAAGAAAAAGAAAGGGGGTGAAAGAAAAATACTGTAGCAACTTATCACTAGGCATCTGGGTATCGAATTTTCCCGCATAGGAACAAACAAGTGTAGCCCATTCCGGGTGATGTGTAGATAACCATTTTAAGTTGTCTTCATCATATGGGATAATGGTAACATCAGGCTCTTTTCCAAAATATCTAGTGGAAGTTCTTATTCCTAACATCACTAATTGGCACACCAACAGGGGATATAAAGGAAGAACTTTCCTTTTAGCAACCGGGAGGTGTACCCAAAGCAAAGGCACAGGCTCTTGCCATAGCAGACCTGTGGGGGCAAACTCTGTAGAAAAGACTATCAAATGCAGGGGTAAGGCAGGAGAGAAAAATCCGATGTGCTGCTGGGCGATGGCCGATTCAACTTTATCGAGTACCCTTTCCGCCTCCACGGTGAGATATCGGGGAGAGAGGGGGTCGGGGTCTCCTGTAAGGATACCTTCGAGAGGACGTATGTCCCCTTTTGTTATTTTTAGGTAAGGCCGCAGCCACTGAATATCTCCCAATAGCTTTTGAAAGTCATTGAGGCAGAGTAAAGTATCTCTCCTGATCTGAATCTTTTGAGTATACAGAAGCTCAGGATGTAATTCAAACCCCAGGAACAGAAAAGGAAATTGAGTCTGAATTTTTTCTGGGGCAATGTGAAATCCTCTATCCTGTAAGGCTCGTACCAAGCTTTGTGCTACTAGATGCGTCCTTTCCATTGTCTCAGCAGCAATCAACAAGTCATCCATATAGTGGATAATATAGGCCTCAGGAAACTGTACTCTAATTGGGTCAATAGACTGGGCCACATATTTCTGACAAAGAGTGGGTGAATTGGCCATTCCTTGGGGCAGGACCTTCCATTGAAAGCGTGGATTTGGTCCAATCTGATTAGTAATAGGAATAGAAAAGGCAAATCTTTTACAGTCAGCAGTATGGAGGGGAATAGAAAAGAAGCAATCTTTAATATCAATAACTATTTTGGCATATCCTCTGGGGATGGCTACAGGTGAGGGCAGCCCTGGTTGCAACGCCCCCATAGGCATCATAGTTTTATTAACTTCTCTAAGATCTTGTAATAACCTCCATTTACCAGTCTTTTTTCTAATGACAAAGATAGGAGTATTCCATGGGGAGGTAGAGGGTTCGAGGTGCCCTTGGTCTAACTGTTCCTGCACTAACTGAAGGGCAGCTTGGACCTTCTCTTGAGGCAGGGACCACTGGTCTATCCACACCGGGTCATCTGACTTCCAGGTTATTTTGTCGGCGTGGCGTGCAGGGAGAGCAGTGGTCCTTAGGAAAAAAGGTCCGTAGAACTCATACCCAATCCTTTTCTGTCTAGCTTTGGCTCAGCCATAATAGGTGGTGTGGGCCCTTGTTCATGCTTCCCCAGACCTTTTCCTGGCAAGAAACCCATTTTTAACATCATTTGAGTTACTTTGTCGTTAGGGCTCATCATGATGACCCCCATCTGAGTCATAATGTCACGGCCCCACAGATTGACTGGTAATCCCTCCACTACAAAAGGCTTTACAGTCCCTGTATTTCCCTCAGGATCTTTCCATTGTAATATTTTTGAACTTTGAAGGGTATTTTGTGTCTGCCCTATCCCTTTTAGATGGGTGGCTGTGGGCTCTAAAGGCCACGCAGCGGGCCAGTGTCCCCTAGAGATGACAGTAGCATCAGCACCAGAATCCAGAAGGCCAAGGAAAGGTTTCCCATCTAACAAAAGTTTTAAAGTGGGTCTGCTTTCAGTCAGCTGCTGCACCCAGAATATGTCGGATGAGCCAGGATGAGAAGAACCACAGGAGGAATGTTTATGTTGAAATTCCCCGGTTAATGGGAGTGGCAGAGCCTGAGCTATTCTTTGACCCACGGGAATGGTAACTGGGCCTCGAGAGGCTGAAGCCAAGAATTTTATTTCTCCATGGTAGTCGCCATCGACTATAGATGGGGTAATTGTGAGCCCCTGTATCGAACTGGAAGCTCGGCCGATGATAAGGAAAAACATACCAGGTGGGGGAGGACCGAAAACTCCAGTTTCTATCACTATTGTTCCTTCTTCTGGAGTCAAAATTCGGGAGGTGGAGGAGCACAGGTCCAGTCTTGCACTGCCTGGAGTGGCTCTAGATAGGCTTGAGCAAGGTGAGTTGAGCCGCCCTGGGGACGTGTAGTCCCCTGTTGTTGATGGCTGATAAAGGGATTGTTGCTCGCTCTTGACTGGAGTGAGGATGGTCCCTGTGGAGGAGGGCCCCGGACCGGGGCCCTCAGCCCATTTCCCTGGACCGCAGACAGGGGTCGGCCTTTACTATCATATTTGGAGCAGCACTCGTTAATCCAGTGCTGTCCCCGCTTACACCGGGGGCATATCTCCGGTGCTGGACCACGAGGGTCAGGATTGGGAAAAGAAGTCCCAGGATTGGGGTTGATGGTGGTGACAGAGCTGGAACGGGGTTTGGTGGGACACTGGCGAGCGAAGTGGCCTAGGGCTCCGCATCGGAAACAATTCCTGGCTCCTCCTGACTTTCCGGCCATGGGCTGAAGAACAGCACCTATGGCTAAACTGATGGATTTTGAAATTTTATGATCAAAGGGGTCTACTTCACTGCATAGCTTAATCATGCCATTAAGGTCCATTGTTTTAGTTTTACCCCTCAAGGTGGCTCTGCAGGCTGCATTGGCATTCTCTAAAGCCAGTTGTTTAACCATGATGTTTTCAGCACCATCCTCTCCCAGAATCCGTTCAGCAGCTTCTAATAGTCTGGCCACAAACTGAGCATAAGGCTCATTAGCTCCCTGTATTATCTTGGACAGTGAAGTGCTGGCCGTTCCCGTGGATGGGACGGCCCGCCAAGCCGCCAGAGCTGCCTGGGAGGTTTGCGCCAAAAGTCCTACCGGCAAGCCTCTCTGCTTACTTTCCGCAGTGAAATTGCCCCGCCCTGTTAGTTTGTCTACGGACCAGGAGGCCATTTGCGGACTGCGTTTGTTCAATGCAGCCTGTGTTTCAGCTCTATCTATGAACTCTGCCTTCCAGGTCAAATACTGACTGCAGGTCAAGACTGACTGGACAATTTTATTCCATTCGTGGGGGAGGAGACTGCCTCCTTGTCCCAGTCCTTCCAGGACAGAAACTGTAAACGGGGCATTAATGCCATAATTTTTAACAGCTTTATGTAAATCTTTTAGATCGTTAAGTTTTAGTTTCTTAAACATATGGGAGCTCGAAGAGCCATGATGATTAGATTCCCCTGTCTCTTCCCTGCCATCGGCCAGTTCATCTTCAGCTTCCTCCTCTGAGCCCGAAACCGCATTATCAATTTCCCCACTATCTCCCTCTATGTCCCCTCTTTCCTGGTCATTGGACGAGTCTGGCTGTTCTGTTGATTCCTCTGTTTCCCCTGACTGTTCCGTCTCCCTAGCGCTTCGAGACTGCTTAGTCGAGCGAGTTATTACTGGAAAGGAGAGGGACACGGTGGGTGCCCGTCTCTGAGTGCCCTGTCTTTGGCGACCCTTTACTTTAGAAGGTGAGGCTGCTTCAGTGAGGTCGGTCTGTAGAGTTTGAATCTGGTGGGTGAGGTCCTTAAGCTCTCTTTTTAACGCAAGGACCTCCTTTAGACTATGGACTTGACCTAAGAGAGATTCCTTGGTGGCGAGCAGGCTCCGGACCCCGGGTAATGAAAAGGTGGGGTCCAGGGGGGCAGAAGGGACACATTCAGGCGGAGGAGGGGGAGGCCAATGCAAGACATTCGACTCTCTGGCAGCCGAGAGGCGCACAAATTCAGGCGGAGGAAGGGGAGACCATTGTAAGACATTTGACTCTCTGGCAACTGTGAGGCGCCTTGTGAGGGCCGGTAGAGTCTGAAATCCAGATGGATCGTATCTTTTCTTATCATAGTGGGCCGCCTCCTCCTCTAAACTAGCCTCCGAGGCGGGATCCAGCCAATCATCACCCCTATCTCTGTGAATAACAGGATACATAGACTTAACTTGGGGGGGAGGCCTGATTAAAGGGGATTCCAGGTCCTTATCCAATATGGGCTCATCTATCAGAGAAGGAGCGCGAGAGCCAGTCTGTCCGGTTACTACATTAATGAGGCTATTTTTACTTTTGCCTTTACTATCGGCTTTGTCCTGTCTGTTTGAATTAATGGCCACGCTAATTTTCTTATTTTCCTGACCTATCTTATTTATGGCTGCGGTGTTAACTTTCTCATTTTTTTGACCTGCCTTATTTGAAGCTGTTTCATCCTTTTTGTCTTCTGGACAGGATATCTCTTCTAATAAGTCCTCTGCGAGTGCTAGTAAATGAGACACTTTACCATCCTTTTCTGAATCTTTTAAAAGATCTCTAATTACTCCATAAAAACTAAAAAATGCATCAGGGATATCTTCCCCCTCTCTGAGCATTTTATTAATGTCTTTTCCCACTTTATTCCAAGTCAGAGGGTGAATGCCTGGGCCGTCAATAATTAGCCAGGGACATTTTTCCTCTACAAAACAGAAAAATTTTATTAAGTCTTTCTTTTTTACTCTTATTCCTCTCTCCCTAAGGCCTCTCTTCAATTCTTTAATGAAGAGAATTTCTCTAGACAAAACCATGCCCATGGCTTATGGGACGACAAGTCTTACCTCACGGTGACCCACGTCGCACGAGTGATGCTGTCTGGGTTCCGCTACCAAAATGCGTGTTCGGCCGGGCCTTCTCTTCGTCTGTCGTCCGGTGAATCGCTGTGTCTCGAGCCCCCACGTTCGGGCGCCACTTGACCCGTCCAGCAGGTCCAGTTATTCGTGGGTCTCGAGCCAGGAATCACCTGAAAACCAATGGGGAGAGAGAAGGAAGGAAGCCAGGCGCAAAATGAGAAACTGAGTCAATCTGAGTCGCGTCAAGGCTTCGTTTATTAAACTGGATGCTGAAGCTTATATAGGAAGCGGGGAAGGCAAGGAGTGAAGAGTGCGAATTCCTGAGGGAGGGTTAAGGTGAGGTCACTTTGGTCCCAGGCCCTGCAGCTGGATGATTAACATTTGTTTTGGAAAGCTTATCTAGTTGTAAATCCTGCGGTTTGGCCGGTACCAGGCCCCTGCTGTGGGCTAATTAGCACATGTTTCAGGAGGTTTACTTAATTGTAAATCCTGTACCAGGTCCCTGCTTTTAGGAGGCTTGATAAATCAGGAAAGTGTCACAGCTGCCCAGAGTCTCGGTCTCTAACAATTCCCCCTCCTTTCTTAAAAAAATGAACCACGTTTGTGCGGTCAAGCTTTAAGGGATCTGGGTCTGAAGAAATGGCTTCTGGTCTGGAGGATCACAGAGACCCCGTCCCTCTATGCTATGAGAAGGGAGGTCCGGGAGGCAATGTCTCCCCAGATTCAAGCACCCACAGGCGTCCCCGTGGTGCTGAATCAACGGACCGTGCAGTTTTTTGAGGGAATGGAGATTGCTGAGCATTGAGCTGTTACTGCACAACCATTATGCAACGGGGTATGTAATCCAGACTCTCGGGTTATAAGGGCACCCACGTCCCTAGTCTGAGCAGTCACAGCTGCACTCCAGCCATGCCTGGAGCCTTCCCTCACACAGGGGCTGTCTCGCCCGAGTCGAGGGGCCTGTGTGGGGCATCTCCGTCATAATCCTAATAGGACCAGGGGTGTTAGGACCTGAGGGCACTGAACCTGAGCCTTTGAGGGGTCTCCTGGCCATTCTCCTCGGTATCTACTCTATGATAATGAATCGAAATATGCTGTGGTAAGGCCGAATCAATCTGATTTTTGATAAATCGAGTCAACCGCTGCAAAGCCCACGGACCAAAAGAAATGAGAAGGAGAAGAATAATTAACGGGGCTAGGATGGTGGGCAGCAATGTGGAGAGCCAAGGGGACCCTTGCAGCCAATTTTCAAACCATCCATGCTGATTTTCAAATTCCCTTTTTCTTTGAGCCAGCCTCTCCCTTAGTTTTTCCATCGATTCCCTGACAATACCAGTATGGTCTGCATAAAAGCAGCATTCTTCCTTTAGGGCGGCACATAAGCCTCCCTCCTTTAGAAACAGCAGATCTAAACCCCTTCTGTTTTGTAGTACTACCTCTGAAAGTGAAGTGAGTGATTTTTCAAGGGCTGAAATAGATCTTTCTATTGCTTCTAGATCAGTGGTCATGGCCATCTGTAGCTGCATCAGGTGGTTGTTTTGTACAAGGGCGGTGGTTCCTGTACCAATGCCTGCAGCAATGCCTCCGATGCCTAACAAGAGGGCAATGGTCATAGATACAGGCTCTCGAGTGTATCTGCCCCTTTGTTCAAAGAATTCTATTACTGACTTTTCTTCATGATATGTGACACGAGGCCATAGCTGAACAAGTACACAGAATTCATGGGAATGATTGAATATCAGAGCAGACACACAGGGGGTTAACCCGGTGTTGCAGGCCCAATAGGACCCATTGGGTGCCTCAAGATAATATCCTCCTTTATAGGGTGTCAAGATTTCATTACAGAGATGCTTGTGGGTCGGTGGGGCTTTGCCTAAACAGGAACCTTGTCCAGAAACCTCAGAGAGTGTCAGTTTAAGAGGTTTAGTCTGGCATCTACTGCTCGGGGAACTGAGATTGCTGGCAGCAGATTGAAAAGCAATCCCTTCATAATAAGGAGGGCTAGAAGTGAGACAAAGCCAGCAATCCAGGGTCTTATCTGGGCTTGTGGCATTTAGGGCCATATATGCTCCCTGTACTAAGCTGAATAACCTATTGTCAGTATTTTGCGGGATAACAGGGAGAGTACTACGCAGGGAGGGAGTGGGAGTGTTACCAGGTGTGGGCCTCGGTGTGATCGCTCCTTTGGCTGGGGCTGGGATTTTACTTTGAGAATCTGGGAGGACTGGATTAGGTCCAATGGGGACAGCATTAACAGGTTCTATTTTTAGTAGTATCTTAAAGCTGACTCCCTTATCTTTGCCACCAAGATGCCATTTAAGTCCCCATGTCTTTCCCGAGGTCCAGCCCGTATTGGCCTTGCCCTGTGCAGTAAAGGTGATTTTGAGGGGCAGCGACAACCCAGGGGCTTGGGGCTTCCACGTAATAGAAGAATAGCAGGGGCGGCCAGGGGGCTTTAAGTAGCCCCTGGTGACCGTAATAAGGTCCCAGGAGGAGGATGGGTGCCAATAAGCTGCACCTGTAGTCTCACAGCCCCATTGAGCACAAAAGAATTCCTCATAGCCCCCGCATCTGGCTGCTACGGCCCGACTTCTACCGTCTTTGGGGCAAACGTAAAAATCGGATTGGGCCAACCTGCATCGAGCGGTGGGGCTAATACACCCGGGGGCGGTCATGGTGGCAGGATTTGTACCATGGAATGTTCCACAGGGGTTTGTCCAAGTAACGGGGCCCTTGTTGGATCCAGGGAAGGTTTTGCAGTTAGGGTAATTATTTACCTTGGTCCCATTTAGGGCACTCAGCTCTATGGTGGGGATGTCCCAAGAGTCGAGCCCTGCTGCCAGCTGGCAGAAATCGGGGGTAAGAGACGGCCACCACGAAAAGGGGGCATGATTGGCAGTCGTCTGCCAGACCGTTTCCCCAGTTTGTGAAATAACCTGCCATGTGAGTTTTTTAATAGCGTGGGGGCTGGCTCTGGTCACAGGGATAGCAAGCAGAATAAAGAGAAAAGGGACAGCACAGGGGTGAGTTCTCCGGATCTCGGGGCGCGCCAGGAGAGCGATGAGGGCACTCATGGTCCTTCTCTTTCCTCGGGCTGCAGGGGCACCTGCAAAAGAAAGGATCCGTGTCTCAGGGCAAATTCCTGGACTCAGAATCATTATTTATTTTTATGGGGCATTTTTAACAGAGTAAGGTTTAATTAACCTTGCGGGCAACCAGCGGGCCCCATTTTCTTTGGTGTCATAGATACATGCGGACCCTTTTCCCCAGATTAGCACTGGGTCTGGGCCATTCCATTTATTAGTGATGGGATCCCTCCATAAAACTTGGGCATAGCCTTGGCGGGTTTCTGGGTGCCAATGCCGTTCAGCTGCAGATTTTCCCAAGCCATCTAAAGTTAAAAAATTTAACACAAAGAGGGCATGTGCAAGCATCATTTTT
>CABHPH010125432.1:0-10322 GCA_902168325.1 Peromyscus nudipes
TAACCTGTAGGAGGGAGGTGGAGGTTTATGAGACTCGGGGCGGTAAACAGACATCTCATGGCTGGAGAAAGCAGTAACCTGGAAGACTCTGAAAGGCCCTCCCCAGCTTCACAGGAGCAGTAAACAACTGTTGAGGGAGGAGAGTGACCAATAACACTGCCAAGAGGACATTCTTGAATCTGTTGAGTTACCAGCAAGTTATGCATGGGGTCCATGAATTTTCACTCATTCACAAAACAATGTGAGTGGTTAGGGTGGGCTTCCCTGTGATACAGATGCTGTTGAGTCATCCCTGCTTCTGTGACCCCTTGCCCAGGCTCCTAGTAGCAAACCCAATAAAACTTTGGACTTCGGTGCAATTGCTACTTTGGTAGGCCGTGGATGCCTTGTTTAGGGTGTGCATGTTGTGTCTCCCTAGGAAAAGTCCCTCACAGATCATCCTCACACATGCCCCCCACATTATGGACACATAAACACACAGTAATAACAGCAAATGTTTTAAAGTAGGAACTCTAAGCTGGTAGGCAGTGTCGTGTGGTCATTCATGGACTTGAGTTTTTCCATGCCATAAAATATCTTAATTGCATTGTTGAATTTAACATCGCATATCTATACTCTTATCACATGGAGTATGAGAAACAGATGGTGGTAGAGGCACAAGGTTAAAGGGAATGGTCTACAAGTTACAATCACTTCTGGCCATATTCTGTTGACTACTATTCAATCCCATGACAAACAGTAACAGTGGAGGCTCAGAATCGTCATCCTTAGTTGGTCAGCCATGTGCCCAGCAAAACCTATGGAGGTTGGAGTGTGACAAAAAAAAGTCTAAGTGGATACTGGGGCATACTTAGCAAACTCTGTCACCTTTATCTACTACAAGCCTCAGCTTCCACTGTTGGAATGTAAACAATTGTAGTAAGTAATCAGCCTATGGAAAACACGCTTTAGGTACTCAATAAAGTTAGGTCCTCCTATGCTGAATTCATACAGTGGCAGCTCAGAAGTGTAATAGGTCTTTCTTTTGGGACTAATAGCTCCACAATAATGACTCTGAGACTAATTAATTATGAAAGCTTGACCTTTAGCTCAGGCTTATTCCCAACTAGCTCTTATAACTTACTTAACACACAGTTTCTATTAATCTATGTTCTACCACATGGCTTTTTATCTCTCCTCCTTTCTGTACCTCCAACTTCCTCAGTGTCTTATTGGCATCTCCTGCCATGCCAGATTCTAACCCTGAGTTCCTCTCTGCCAGAAGTTCTGCCTAACCTCTCTTGCCTAGCTATTGGCAATTCAGCTTTTTATTAAACCAGTCACAACATCTTCATACAATGTACAATATCCTACAACATTTCCCCCTTTTTGTCTAAATAGAAAGGAAAGGGTTTTAATTCTAACATAGTAAAACTATATACAATAAGAATAATTATCAGGTAAGAATTACATTTACAATGTCCAGTCCATTTGCATTGGGCAAATTTGGAGAAACTACTCTCTTATCTATTCTATCTTAGTGATTTCAAAGTTTTATACCTAAACCATTTTCTGTCATAACTTGTATTACTATCCTAAAAATATCTTTTTAGACCTTAAAATATTTTCTTAGATAAAAACTTAAGCTTTTATGTTTCTCAACCTTATAAACTTTACCTCTCTTATGAAAGTTTCTTTTCTGATTTTGGTAACAAGAAAAATGGCGTAACTATCTAGACTTCAACCGCATCAGAGACCCAAGAAGGATAAAGTATTACCTGAGTAAACAGGAGGTAGAGACCAAACAACTTCCAAAACCACAGAAATGACAGAGACAGCTGGCTGCCTGAACAAGTCACCCATAGTTCCTCTGCAACATTGGGGCATCTGCCTTCAGCCTACAGGCCTAGAATATCTGACAGACTTTTCTGTGAAGCAGGAATTTTGAAGGACTGACCTACCTTGTCTTGGCAAAGTTCAGTAGTTGCCTTCTTTAGTGTCCTGCTTATCCGGTTTGGAACTCCATACTGTCAGCAGTCAAGGCAAAGGCAGTTTCTTGCCCAGATGGCTAGCTTTGCCATAATGAAAGCAAACTCCATATGGAGAGTCTTCAGTGCCCATTATCTTCTCTGAAGTAGATTGGTGCTTCCAGGAGCAGATGTATCTCATGATCATGAAAAGCCTTATATTATTAAAACATATTAAATGCCATATTCTGTAGATCTCTGAAGTGTTTGAAGACCATCTATTTATCCAAAATATGTGTTTGACCTTGAAAACATACCTAATATGACTAAATATTGTAGATGACTAACTACTAACCTGCATTTCTTAATTATCCTAAATAGTTTATAATAATAGCTTTTAAAGACTAGAACTTTAAATTACATTTTTAAATGAGCAGTATAGGTACAATACCTTAAACAAGAGTAGAGGCACATATACAAGATAACAAAAATAACCTTACATTTGTATCAATATACAAAAATCCATACTGATGTAAAATATTTGAGACTAGTAGTTGCTTTTTTTTAGCTTAAAAGTAGATTCAATAATCTAACCTTCTCCTCTATCATCCCTATATCCCCCTTTTTATCTTTTCATTAAAAGATCCCTGAATCTAACCTCTTTTGCTTAGTTTTCTCCCTAACCATGAGCAGTAACAACTTTCAAATGACCCCCCTAAACTATGATAAACATTCATAACCAACCCCACTTCTTGGGAATGTGGGCATCATGTTCTTAAAATTACTTCCTGCTGTCTGAGGCTGGAGGCATCTTTGGGAGACCCCAAGAAAACTGGGATAATGGTCAAGTCCTGGGAGAGCTAGCTGTATCATTTGTTGTCCAGTCTCTGTGTAATGGGAAAGTGCAGGGTTTATCTGAAGTCCTGACTAGTCTGTGAGGCAGGACTGTATCAGCTAGCAGCTTTGAAATTGTTCTGGATGCAGATTTTTGAGGAAACTGCAGCAGAAGCATTCTGAGGGGCTGGGTCACCTGGGCTACTTGTCTTCATTGATGTCTGGACCTTTTGTCCTGAAAACACAAACTTTTAAAGGTAACAGATATCTCTCATTAACACAAGTATGGAATGTACAGTGTATACAAATCAGTTAAAGATGACTTTTTTAGTTCTAGGTTTGAGGTAAAAGGCACCTGTCAACTTTATAAGTCTGTTTGAAATGCATAACCAAACTGTGATATAAATCTCCATCCATGCCATATGAAAGGATGCCGTGTAATAGTAAGTCATGAGGACTTTGTGGTTAACAAGATTTGTCATGTCTCATCCAGTCCAGAGCTGTTCCCATAGAAGAGAGATCAGCATACCCTGTTTTGTAGTTTTTTTTTTTCTTGGCTTCTTTCTTCATGTCTGCAGCCAAGATTTTCAGGAGGTTTCCCCCAATCAAATCTGATCCACATTTGATTGGTCTTTATTAATTTTGAAGGAATCCCTAGATTTTTGTTTTCTGGGGAAACAAAGATGTAACCTCCCTCCCTCCCCCAATGCAACACATTTTTTGACTTCCATTCTAAAGTTAAGACATTCTTAAAATATATAGACTGGTTTGATTCAGTAGTTTTATTTCCCCCACAATCTAGTGTCTCTCAGCAGCTGCCATATTTTGTTCATTAGCATTACAAAATTCAAAGTCAACAAAGAAACATCAAGGATCCAGACACCCTGTGTATTTCCCATCCTTACATTGTGGCTTATTCTCCTTACACTACTTTACTCTCTCTTTAAAGACTTTATTATTTTCAAACTATTTATTTTTCTTTGACTGTCTATAGCCATTTTCTTTTCTTTCTTCAGCGTCTAAGCACATTTTCAAGCAAACTGTACCTGTTCAGAGGTTTTCTCTGCCTGAACTTGGCTCTTTTTTATTTTCATGTCTGCAGCATTTCTTTGACCACATGAGCCAAACTTTAAATGGCTAGGTGACAGGTAGGCTACCTGCTGCACAGCTCTACTTACCATATGGTGCTGGTGGCTGGCTCCAACCCATTCAGGTTGGTAACAGCCAAGCCTCATGCCTGTGGATATCAGCCAGGAGCTGCATTTATCCACCTCAGCTCTGGGAAGTTGCTGGGTTCATGCTGCGGCAGGTGTTTTTATCTAATCTCCCATTCTATCCAGTAGTGTGCCATTCAAGTGTTCAGTTGCATAGCAGGGCCTCTTAAAGGAGGTTTGCAGCATACAGATCACACCTCTGTATGCCCCAAGCACCAGGCCTATCCAAGAGACCACGGTTTTCAAGAGGTCATAATTGACTCTGTGTATGAAACGTTTTTTCAGCTTTCTCAGGCCCTATGTGGATATGCATACCCCACATTGAGCACCAAATATAGTTGGACTTCCTTTGGACTGCCAGCTCCAAAATAATGACACCTTGGAGACACTTACTATTAAATATGAAAGCTTGGTTTTGTTTTGTTTTTTGTTTTTTTGGGTTTTTTTGTTTTTGGTTTTTCGAGACAGGGTTTCTCTGTAGCTTTGGTGCCTTTCCTTAAACTCACTCTGTAGCCCGGGCTGGCCTTGGCCTTGAACTCACAGAGATCTGCCTGGCTCTGCCTCCCAGTGCTGGGATTAAAGGCGTGTGCCACCACCGCCCAGCTGAAAGCTTGGTCTTTAGCTTAGACATGTTCCCAACTAACTCTTATAACTTAATTTAGCCAGTTTCTATTAATCTATGTTCTACCACGTGGCTTTTTACCTCTTTTATTTTCTATACATCTAACTTCCTCAGTGTCTTGCTTGCATCTCCTGTTGTGCCAGATTCTAAACCTGGCTTCCTCTCTGCCCGGAAGTCCCATCTCACCTCTCCTGCCTAGCTATTGGCAATTAAACTTTTTATTAAACCAATCACAATGACACATCTTCACACAGTGTACAATATCCCACAACACTGACTCTAGTCACAGTGTCCTTGCTTACTGAGGGCCTGGCTACGTAAAGCATGCAGGCCTGGCATAAATACAAGTGTCAGGCTGCAGTTGCTCCCTGTCATTCATCCTATGGCGCGCCCAGGAAGATGCATCCCTGAGTTCACTAGCATGAGCTTCAGTGGCTTATCACCATCACTAGATCACACTTGTTGGAAAGCATCTTTACCCTTGGCCTCGAGACCCTTTCAATTTTAGTGGAATGGGATTGATGCTACAAAGGAAGGGTGTCCAGAAAATATGAAGGATTTATCTTTTGGGATTTAATTCCTGAGGAAAAGCCTGGTAGAGATCCAACACCACCTTCAGTTGTGTCTGACGGAAAGGTCCACCTTTGTAAAATACGTCCCAAGGAACCAGCCTCTGCCAGGGCTTTTGCCCATTCAGATGTAGAGCCAACCTCCTAAGGTACTTTTTTTTTTTTTTACACTCTTTGTACTTTCTTCCTTGTGTTCTCAATATTCCAGATTTGGGGTACGTTTCATCTCTTACTATCTCAAGCAGAAGTGCTGTTCCCTTTCTAACCACACCCCCTTCGTTTTTAGTAGCTAGTTTCCTGGTTGAGTTCTGCTGTGGGATGGTCTTTCTGTATGCTGTGAATATAAGTTGCTCCCATTGGTTAATAAATAAAGCTGTGTTGGCCTATGGCAGGGCAGGATGGAGCCAGGTGGGAAATCCAAGAGAGATAGAGGGAGAAGAAAGGTAGGGCCAAGGGAGACTCTGTCCAGCTGCCCAAGGAACAAGATGCCAGCCAGCTGGTAAAGCCACAGCCACAGCCACGTGGCAAAATATAGATTAATAGAAATGGGTTAATTTAAGATGTCAGAGCTAGCTAGCAATAAGCCTGAGACATAGACCAAACAGTTTGTAATTAATATTAAGCCTCTGAGTAATTATTTACAAGTGGGATTGGGAACTGGCGGGTGGGACACAGAAAAGCTTCTGGTTACAGAGTTCATTTCCTCCTTGAATCTCATCTTGTGGTATTCATTTGTCTCCTTTCACACTAAATCAGAGATGCCCTGTTGACCCCAACAATTGTGAGATGCTGCTGTCTGACGTCAGTGCGAGGTCACGAAGGGTATGGAAGGTTTTGCGTTGTTCCTTTTAGACTCCTGGCTGGGGGGTGGGGGAGCAAATGAGCCACCATGTCATGAAAATCTCCAAATAGCCTTTGTGCGGTTGTGTGCATATAATACATGTGGATGCTAGAGGTCAGCATTGGGTGTTTTCCACTCTCTACCTTATTTTGGGGGACAGGGCTCTTACTGAACCCAGAGCTCATCCATTTGGCTCATTTGGCTAGTTAGTGAGCTCCAAAAACCCCAAGTCTCTACTCACTAAACAAGAATTAATGCTGCTCTATCCAGCTTTTTTACACAAGGGCTAGGGATCTGAACTCAGGTCCTCTTGCTCACACAACAAACATTTTACTGACTAAACCATCTTTCTAGTCCCTTGAGTAGCCTTTTTCAAAAACAGGACATGACAACAACCACCACCATTTGTCACTCATGAGAATGAGCCACTATGGAGTTACTACACAAGCTCTAGCCAAGCTTTGTACGACTGCAGACATTTCTGAAATCAATGCCCAAGCTCATGAACCACTCAGCCCTAGTCTCCTGAATGTTAGGTATCCACAAACTGCTATAAGTAATATGTATTGTTTTAAACTTTGAGTTTCTGGGGCAATTCATCACAAGATATAGATGACTAATATACCATTGATCTTTGGGAGGTTTTTGGTGAACCTGTCATCCATTTCCTTTCCAAATTTCTCCCACTTAATCTGTGGCACGTTTTCTTAGGTGACTCATTACTAGTCTCCAGTTAAGATGACTGAAGGAAACTGAAGGTGTGGAGCTCGGCTCAGTTCTGACAGCTGAGCTGACATGACATGCAGTATGATCTTTCAGGCAGTTGTTGAACACTGAAGATTTTTAGGGGTGATTTCTCTACAAGTGGAAGTAGAAGTAATGTGACCCATATGATCATCTCCTTCAATGTGCCACACTTTGTTTTGTGAATGAGAAACAAAGAATTTCTTTTTTAGACTGCAAGACTTTAACACCCATGGTCCATACCCTGCCTTGTTATGAGCAGCTACAGGTGCACTGCTAAGAGGTGAGCTATTACATCATTTCCATAGTTTCTTTCCTCACAATTTCGAGTCTCATTTATACAAGGTTGGAATATTTGTGGAAGTTATATATGCCATGGCAAAGAAATAAAGATTAAGCACTAGTTAGGAAGAAATGGCTGGAACTGTACACAGTAGTAATTTTTCCTCCATTCCCCACCATGCTCTTTATGCCCAGATAGTGTCAGCTATCATGTGTGGGTAGGACTGACCTGAGATCACTCAACTAGACTGTAGAATGCCTAACCCACGTATTCTAGTGATAGCATAAGTGTGGGTCACAAAGTTGAGATGATCATGTCATGGCCTGTTATTTATTAAGGCAGCCTCATGATCAGCTGGCTGTAATAGCTTTACACACAGATTCCAATCCTATGACATAGCTGGCTATATTGGAACTTACCCTAACCATTCTTGCTCCCTCTCCCTTCTTTCTTCCACACTTTCCCTATAGTCACAAGAGGTCGTTTCTTTTGACCTTTCTTCAGGTTGCATTCTTCTGGGATTCTAATGAACTTGTAACATTGAGCTAGTATTTTAAGACTAATAATATTGAGGTCATTGAAGGTGAGTTAACTTCAACCCTAAAAGTGCCTATAATCAAGCTCCAATCCACTAACATTTGAGAGGACCTCCACACTAAGTCATTTCTGCTTTTTCAGGCCAAGCACATACATGTGGGCTGGCGTTCTGAAGTTCCCCAATGGCTTCCCTTTACTGGTTGGTTTCTGCTTGTATCTACTCTTCAACAGCCAGCCTTCCTTCTTTCTCCAGACAGGGATATTTAATGTCCAGAGTAGACTATAGTTTCAAACAGAGCTTCAAGCCTTTCACACAAATTATCCTTTTATCTCCTTGACAAACAATACTAATAGAACATGCTGTGCAGTACCTGTTGGGGTTGTTAGTTGCAAACAACAGTCTTCATTGTAAGTCGCTTTAAATGTATTAAATGGCCTTAGAACAGTCAGAGATTTTCTAGGGAGGGTCTGAATCAAGCTTTAGGAGCCACTTACTGTAGCAAGGACTGCTTCTAGACGAAAGCCCTATTCCTGCTATTGTGCACAGGTCCCCCAAACTTGCAGGGCTATTGCTGGGGACTCTCTTCAGCTACTTATTCTTATTATTTTTGTTACTTAAGTCCAGAGCGGATGAGCATGTTTGATGGCTGGAACCTAGCTTGAATCCTGCCCATCATTTTGTCAGCAGCCTCATGAAGGAATCTAGGCTTCTATCTGGAGGAGGAAGGGCTTGTAATGGGAGAAAGGGGTGTTTTAAAAGGTCCTGGAGGGTGGGGGAGATAGCTCAGTAGGTCAAGCACTTCTAGCGCTAGCATTGAAGAATGGATTTCAGATGTCCAGGACTTGCATAAATGCCGGGTGTGAGTGGCAGTCTGCTTATAATCGCATTGCTCTGCAAAGGACATAGGATCCCACTAGCTAGACTAGTTGAATTAGAATGTTCTGGTTTCAACTGCAAGGCCCTACATCAGTGAATAAGATGGAGAATGATTGAGGAAGAGCTCTGACGTCAACCAAGGGTGTTCACATGTACGCCATGTATGCAGTGTACATATACAGACACCCATCACACAAGCATACGCCAAATACAGGCACACACACTGCACCCACATAAACCAAAGAGGCTGGACAGTGACAGACATGACAAATGCCCTCTGCAGTCAGCAGCTCTTGAAACTAAGTGTGCTGTTCTGTCACTTAATCTTTTGGCACATTTTCCTTTAGTTCCAAATTCTCTGCTCTCTGTAGTTGTTTTTCTGTTGTTTTCCCCAAGATACTTGCCCACCACAGGAGTTCTTTTATCGTTTATGTTTTCTTTTAAGGTATGGCTCTGCAGACAGAAGGAACTATCTGGAAGCCTTCAGTACTTTCCCCCACATGGCTGCTCCCTGGCTGAACCCAGTCCAGGGGTTCTCTCTCATTCCAGGGTCCAGACAGAAGTGTTCGAAGAAATTAGATATGGGCAAAGCTAGGGTATTGCACAAGCCCATTTATACTGCAAGCTTTTATAGATTGTTTCTGTATCATGTTTTACAGCATAAAATCATATACTTTTAAAGTTTAAAGAGATCAAAGAGATCGTTAAGTCATCATTTTATAGATGGCATAATTAGGGGCCAGGGAAATGTAATCATTTTCTCAAAGTTAATTAGTTTTGAGATTGGGAGGAGAATTCCAAGGAACTAATTCTAGCTCACATTACCAAGTTGCCACACTCACATGCCAAATACCATAGACCATAAACATTCATGTGTGTGATAGGGAATATAGGGGAAAACAAGAAGTTAGCTAATTCTCTTCCAAGTTAGTTCTCTTCCAAGTCCACTATTAGTAATCATACATTCTGTTTTGTTTAAGGTACCCTCAAGTCACACTAAATCTGAAATAATTATTAGGAAGAATGTCTTAATATACTCTAAAAATTTACTCAGGCTGGGGAGATGGTTCTGTGGATAAATCACTTACCATGCAAGCTTGAGGGTAGAGTTCAGGTCCCCAGAACCTACTGAAAACCCAGGCAGCTATGGCAGCTGCCTGTAGTCCCAGCACTCAGGAGGCAGAGACAGCGGATCCTAGCACAGGTTGATTATCTAGAGTAGGTGGAATTGACAAGCAACTGGTTCACTGAGATTCCTTGCTTCAATCAAAAAATTGGAGAGTGATTGAGGAAGACACCTATTGTCAACTTCAGAACTCCATATGCACACGTGTGTACACACATGAGCATTCACACACATGAAATCGTGCATGTACACATGCATGCATATTGCACATATAAAAAGAGAGAGAAAAAGAAAACTCAAGAACATATTTATTGTAGCTTATTTGGTAAAATTTATTTCAAATGCAAAAACTGCTGAAGTTGGGGGTGTTGTAGGTAAGTGGTAGAGCATGAGAGCATGTGCTTATCATGTGCAGGGCCCTGGGTTCAATCCCCAGCCTCCAATACATGCATAAAAAAGAAAATGAACTATTTCATTGTTCTCCAGTGATGGAAAGAAAAGAGGTGGCCAATGCTGTAAAATGGTCATTAGTCAGAGAAAGACTTGGGCTCAATGCAGTAGTTTCTAAATCCCAAGTCACAACCAATAGTGTCTGCGAAATGAATCTTAAGACATAACCAACATTTAGAAGAAGTCAAACAGAAAACAGAGTTAATCTTGTGTCAAGAAGGTGGTGTTCTTACATTAAATGACTCAATTGTGTGTGTGTGTGTGTGTGTGTGTGTGTGT